>JANHGN010022320.1:18983-32255 GCA_024605025.1 Megaceryle maxima | reverse complement strand
TGGGCTGCATCAAGAGAAGCGTGGCCAGCAGGTCGAGGGAGGTGATTCTCCCCCTCTACTCCACTCTCGTGAGACCCTCCTGGAGTACTCTGTCCAGTTCTGGAGCCCCTATTACAAGAAAGATACAGACGCGCTGGAATGTGTCCAGAGAAGGGCCACGAGCATGATCAGAGGGCTGGAACACCTCCCCTATGAGGACCGACTGAGAGTTGGGGTTGTTCAGTCTGGAATAGAGAAGACTCTGAGGAGACTTTATTGTGGCCTTCCAGTATCTTAAGGGGGCTTAAAAGAAAGCTGGTGAGGGACTTCTGAGGCCGTTGGGTAGTGGTAGGACTAGAGGGAATGGATCAAAACTGGAGGTGGGTAGATTCAGATTAGACATCAGGAAGAAGTTCTTTACCATGAGGGTGGTGAGACACTCGAACAGGTTACCCAGAGTGGTGGTGGAAGCCCCATCCTTGAAATTTTTTAAGGCCAAACTGGATGGGGCTCTGAGTAACCTGATCTAGTGGGATATGTCCCTGCCCATGGCAGGGGGTTGGAACTAGATGATCTTCACGGTCCCTTCCAAACCTGACAATTCTATGATTCTATAATTAAGATAGTTAAATAAATTTTTATACCCGCATCAAGTGTGTCATTATTTTAACAATTTCCTCCATGGATGGGCGTTGTGAGGGATCCTTGGACCAACAACGGGTCATTAAACTCTCGATTGGTTTAGGTAAGTTTTTGATCAGTGGTGGCCGAGTACCTATAATTGAAATTAGAAAAAAACCCTTAATTTGCTAAACAGACTATAAGACAACTGACATCTCTCTCAGGTATTTTGCTAATTAAACACAGGAAAGCATATAGTTAATTGAAGACTCAAAGAACTGGCCCATACTTAATTTTCTCTCTTACAAACAGAAAAAAAAAATAATTAAGAAGTTCCTTTGCACTACATACAAGTAAAAATTACAAAGAATTAGAAAGAAAATTACACTTTTCCTTCAGTAGTGGTTTGAATAAATTCACTGACTGACCAAATACAATACATTACAATGGCTAACAAGTATGTTACCACTTTCTGAAGAATAAAGCTCTAGATCAAACTAGGAATGAACTAGTAACAGTCTTTGGTACAGCATTAGTGCTGTACTTACAAAAAAAAGAATATTTTTGAGGGCTGATTTTGCTTTTAATAAATTCTTGGAAAATTATTAAGCATGGGAAGTACCAATTTCAGGTGCTTTTTTCATGGCCTATACACATTTTTTATTACTTATTTACTTCAGAAGTTGTGTAGCTATTCAACTGTTTTTTGGTTCAAGTTTCTATTCCTTTTATTATTTCAACTCTGTACAATTAACGGACATCTTATTGTGTTTAATACATGAGATGTAGTGACATTTTGTGTAGAAAGCAACAAGTATTTAAAAACATATTAGCCATAATACATAAAACATGAATTAAAGAGTGCCACAATGGTTTCAAGTGAGGTGAAGCTCATTTACACTTTGTTCCTATGAAGGCAACCCCCCCCCCCCAAACCCAAACTTAAATAAGAGCAAGTAGTTTTTAAAGCAAAAGTAGGGACAGATCTCCATAGATCCACATTTTGGTCTTTCCCTTTGCACCTTGCTGAGGCTTTCTGATTTATACTTGCTCTTACAGTTAATGAGTTATGTGAGCCCCTTATCACTCCTAGTCTCAACGACTCATGTCCCTGAAAAACTGAAACAGAGTTCTTTCTTCATTCAAAAATGCCATTTGCAAACATCTACCATTTCGCGTTATTATGCCTATAGCGATGATCCATCCCATCACTGTCTGCCCCTTGCTCTTCTCAGTCGAAGAGGATGCCTATGCTCACCTTAAGCTTCTATCATTTAGTACTGAAGCAATGGTGCTCAGGCTGAGTACTGGCCTTTCTTACTTGTTTGTTAATTACATCTTCTGAACAAATTCATCGTTACATTATTTTTCTTAAAACTCTGCTTTGCCATGGTACCTAAACTCACACTGTTAAAAAAGTTATACCACTAATATGAAGAAACTACAGCCCATTATTCTGACCAATGTACCACTGCTTTCTATTGTCCATTTGAGTCCAACCATTGTCTCCAGTTTATATTCTAAGCTTCTGAGAATCTCTTCTGTATGGTACCTAGCACAGGAGAGTCCTGCTCCATGACTGCAAGTGCCTACATATAAAGGCAGAACAATTCAAACCACAGAACAATAAAAAGCCCCAAACAAACACAAACCCAAAGACTTTGAATGCCTGAAGTAGTTTGATGGCTCCTAGCATTTCTAAAGACAGGTCAAGTTACTTAAACACACAAGTTTACTGTAGACACCCAATTTAAAACAAAACAAACAACAGTAAACCAACAACAAAAACAAAGCACACAAAACCCCACAAACAAACAAACCAACCAAAACCAAACCAACAACAAAAAACAACCTGTCTAATAAAATTGCCATTCATCCACCAAGGGGTTGTGGTTTTTTTTTGTAGCACATGATTCAGATCACTTTTAACATGCAGTGTCATAACAAAAAGAACATGGCTCTCTGCCCTTGTTTGCTCACTCCCTAGTTACACGTAGCAGGAAATGCAAGCACCGTAGCAGCCAAATAACACAAAGCCCACACTGACACAGAAATTGCAGTGTCTATATTAAGTCTATATGACAAAAATGCATCTTTAATCAAGTATGCAATGGGAAACCTAGTAATTTAAAGTTGCATAGGTAAGAGTGTTTAGTAAATTTATCAAATACACAACTTCAAATGCAGTATTTTCAACTCACCATTGTGAACTGCCCACATTATGCGGAAAGCTGGACCACCGATCTCATCAAAAGGTTTCCTACGGGTGATTACCTCCCAGAGAATAATACCCCAACTGAAAACATCACATTTTTCACTGTAATTGCTACCTGGAAAAAAGCCATTATTATAATTTGTTTCTGTTCTATATAACACTTTAGAAAGAGGTACAGTTTGAGCTGAAAAAATAGCTCTATATGATCCCTTTCACTTCACATTTGTTTTGCTGAGAAAAAACAATTTTCTAAAGCAGTCTGACTCATGCTAATTTAAGTTTGAAATCATTTAACAGTAGGATCATTAAGAATGCCTCTCTCTGGAAATCAATCCTTTTCACATGGAGTCATCCTGAAATGATGAAATGTGTCAGTTTTCTTATATAATATAAAATGCAATTTATTAAGTTTCAAAGATCTTTTGTATTCAAGATTCAACTGACTGTGCTTCCTTGCTCTAATTCAACTCAGTTCTTCCATGTTAGTCATAATATGCCAGCCAATAACATCTCTGTCATATCCATTATTCTTTATTAATTACAGGTCTTTAGCAGAACTAGTAAGTTACCATATGAACAAATCAGCAGATCCCTCAACTCCTCATCATCTTATTTTGTCTCTGTTTTATTATTCTTACTCTTTTTGTCATGTCATTATTTAAAGTTCTTTGACCATAGGTTCAATATTTCCAAAACTCCTGTTATAGGTGCAGTAAACACACAGGTGATATAGAATGAATAAAAATTTTCAGAGACTGCAAAGAAAGACTGTATGCTCTGTAACCATAACTCATGCAAATACTAAAAAGAAATACAAATTACTAACGACATGATAATAAATGTATGAATATGACAGAGATTTTCTCATTTGTCTTCAAACAGGGATCAAAATTGGCATTGAGTGGCCAAAAAAATTTTTATTTTTGATATCCAATCAGAATGCATCAAGACAAATAATTTAATAAACACTTGAATTACAGAAGCCTAGTTTCATGGGGATATTAATCATATAGCATCCAGTTACAACAGGCTACACCTACCTATAAACCATCTTCCTCTGCCCCTATACCACTAACTGCAAGGAAAGCACCACGTTCTCAGGCCAGTTCTTGCAGACCAGCCAGTCTGCAAGGCAGACAGGAGACAGACTGCAGCACGAATCACAAGTACTCGCTAAGTGAAGGCACTAATTTCTCCAGCTACTGATTTTCCAAAACTCTTTTAAGAACTCCAAAATTCTTTACACCTGTATCGAAGTAGTTGAACATGGCTAACTAGTTCAAAACTTACTGAAAGGGAGTAACAGTTATCTGTATTAGTCAGCCTATCTTCAAAGGTGCTGGAAAAAACACAGCATCTGTAAACAACAGCAGATTACTAGGGTAAGCAAACCAGTTTCATCTATGCAGCCACAGCACTTCTGTGACACACAGCCTATGACAGGGAAGTAGTGTTATTCTGCTGTTTGAGCAAGGAAATTCTATTTTGTGGCTGAGAAGTCTTGGACTAATTTTGAAAACTCAGAGTCCGAAAGAAATGAGAGGTTATTCTGTTTCATTATGTAACAGACCAAGGTAGGACAGACACAAACATTCCTCTATTTATCCAATTACCCCAAACAATTTAAAAAGAGATAGTTCTGAGACTGGAACACTTGCTGTCTTTCTCTTTATCATAATCTAAATTATATTGCTTTTATTTAGATTGTCTGATCTGTACAAGTCTTTTGGTTTCCCAATGTTTAAAATGGGGGGAAAATCTTAATATTAGGGTAACTACTTCAATGAGCACTCTGCCATCTACAACAGATACTTCTTGTGTTCTTTATAAAGAATAAATAGCATTTATTCCATTGCTGAATTCTCATGCAGTGGCATATAGAAACAACTTTTTAAAAATTCTGACATTTGAAATATTATTTCAGTAGTTTAATGACTGTTTCATGAGTAATTTGCTATGCTGTGTCATAGAAGCTACTAGATAGTACTGTTTTTGTATAAAGATCTGTGTCATTATCAGTAAATGCTTTCTGATAAAAATATGTAAAACCAACTGTAAACTGATGGCTTTTGCTGCTGTCCAACAATAAATTTGCAATGTATGATTTCTTTGTTCTGCTTTGCTGAATTCATACACCAGAGGAATTAGGACATGCACTGTAAATCTCTACTACAATATACTTATTTCAAAGTCCATTTCAGATTAAGATTTTTCACTAAAAAATCGTCTAGCTTTAACACTGATTGCCCAATTGATTATTTCTAAAAGAAAAATTATCTCTTATTTATACAACTTAATTTCATAATAACTAATGTTAAGGAAAGAAGCATTCCTAGCTAAAGAAACAGAGTAGACACCTCAATATAAAATGACATTATAGAAATATTTTAGGCATTGGAGTGAAACAGACCACCCCTGAGTGGGTACTCTAAGCCATACACAGGAGAAAATAAATGGTACCTTCAAAACAAAAGCTCCAAAGGTGCTGTTTGGTAGGAAACACCTCTTAGAATTGTTTACGAACATACATAATTTGCTGCTCCTCTTTGGAATAAGGACATTAAAAGAAAAGAGGCCACTTGGACCCAGAATCTGGAAAACCATACATACAGGCACTTGCCAAATATATCAAAGCTAGGAGACCCGCTTCCTAAAGCAGGAAGATGACTTTTCCCGACTGCTCTGCTAATTGCAGTATTAATTGAAGGTATTGACTGGCTAAAAGGTGTTTCATTTGCAATCTAATATCTATATTAATCTAATCTAATATTTCTTTGATAATCATGCAGCAATTATACCTAATTATCAAGCATCACCAGTCTCAATCCCCCACTGTCTTGTAACTTCAACTTTATTTTTTGTGTCTTCTAGAGATTTGATGTACTTCCCCTTTCCTACATACCAAGGAACTTGTTATTAACAGTTAATTTAGTTAAATAGGAAAACAAGATATTTCTTGGGAGTATAGCTGGGAAAAAGTGAAGACAATTATGTTTAATTTAGAGACACTAACAGGGAAATTCTGAAGATAAAAGCTGATCAGAATAGAGAGTGAAAGTAGTGACCGTGTATATAAATGTCAGAAGAGTTTGAAATAACTCAATCTTAAGAAACAGCACAAACCTGGGGAAACGGCACTTTGGCCGTGTTTTACTTATAAAATAAGAAACAGCAGCTTTTTAAAGGTACTCCTTATATTTATGTCAGCAATGATACAGATAAAAGTTGCATGTCTTCATGTGACTAACTGTGTAATAATAGCATGATACAAGTCAGTTGAGTGCTGCTCTTCAAAATTTTGCAAAGTTTTTGGCAATATGCAATCATTCACATCTTTAAATAAACATTAGACTTCTGCCAGGACTCTTTCAGCTGTTATCTCAAACTTTAATGCATTGAAATCAAGTAAGATTAAATGATGCTCTTATTTCCTTTACCAAATTCATTCACAGATGAAACCCTAAGAAGAAAACATAGTAAACACTGGAAATTGTTACCTTCAAAAACTTCAGGTGCCATCCAAGCAGCACTTCCCTTATTGTTGGTCATGTGTGTTTGAATATCACAGGCTGTACCAAAATCACAGATTTTTAGAACTGTCCCCCCAGCTACCAAGAGCAAACTGTCAAAGAGAAAAAAATAAATAATTAAATTCTAGGATGAAATAGTGTGGTAATAAACCACTAATATTCTTTATCCTCATTCTAATATAGTTGACTATCTAAGGCTTTGCTTTCTCAGTGCTTTAGTTTTATTATTTGAGAAATAAGTAAGGTCACTTGTGACTAATCTGAACAAGTGAAATACTTTAAAATAATCAAATGTATATATATTGATAATTTGTTAATATTTCTATATGCCAGATTTTAAATAAATCTATTTAGCTATACTAAATCACTAAGCATACATTGACAACATTAGTCTGTCAGATGTGAGAGGCTGACAAACAACAAGTGCTGCAACAATTTTACCAAAAGAAACACAATCAAGACTCCCATTAATGTCAATCAATGTAGCTATTTATTTAAATGAAAGCACTTGAAGTTACATGTTAACAGCTGTCTAAATCAAAACTGTAGATACAAGAATTCAAGATTTAAAGTGTGGCTTCAAGTTAAAATTTTATCTGGTAATAACTGCAGGCTACTACCAAAAGGGGATGACCCCGGTGATCCCCAAATCTCTGTTGCCTTCTAATCGGTGGAGTCAGATCTGAAGCTGTACAATGAGTTGAATCAACAAACTGACTGGGCAAAAAACTATTTTTTTTTGTTTCAGTGGAAAGTGATGGGATATTCTGGCAGATGTATTGGCATACACAGAAGGAGGGGATAGAGGAGGATGGCTACATGGAGAAAGCGCTCTAATATATTAAATACAGTATTAAATCCTGCTCTAATGTTCTCTTATTGAATACCACAACCCACTGTAAATTAGGTGTATTTTAGATGTCTCTAATTATAAGCTATGTTATCAGAATTCTCTTCCATGATGCAGGATTTTTTTCCAGTTTAAGAGAAAGTGACTACAGTTCATTTCCTGTACCATGCATCATCATTCTGTAACTGAAGTTTCAAGTTCATAGCTTTCATTTAGAAGATAGTAAAGTTAGCATAATTAAAGGCAATTCTTTCAAATGCAATGAATTTACTATAAATTATCTTAAATTCCAATTGTTAGTAAATATGAAATATTTATGAGCCATAAACCTACTTTGGTGGTTTCAGGTCTCTGTGAATTAGAGCCTTGGGTTTCATACTGTGGAGATACGCCACTCCTTGGGAACACTGTAAACACCAACTCATGGCATGTGCAGCAGTGTAATGAGGCAGAGGTTCAGCACCATGCAGCACTGCAAAACAAAGGCACAAACTAAAAAGAACTTTATTGCATATTACAACAGATACAAAGGAGTTAACAACATACCAGTCAGAAGGCTCTATGGAATCTAAGTAATTATCAATCCCTTGTTACTGCAACTGAAAATATCCTTTGAAGACTGTTAAAACAAGGGAAATGTCAAAATATTTTCCATTTTTTAGTATGCTTTTCCTATTTTTTTTATGTTAAATTCAGTATGAAAGGTGATGCTCGATCTCAGCAATAGCTGCTAAAATATGTTAACCAAATTTTCAGGGAAGTTAAGGAAGAATTTTTTCAGATGTTCCACTAGAAAACCTTAACCAACTTATATAAAATGTAACAAACTGATACCAAGAAATAAAACAGTTGACTGAAAAGTGGTTTTTAAAAGCATGCTCCTTTCTCCTTAAAATTATTTTAAGAATTTCAAAGAATCACAGAATGATTAGGGTTGGAAGGGACCTCTGGAGGTCCACCAAGGAGGGTTAAGCAAGCCACCTACAGCTGGTTACCCAGGACTGTGTCCAGATGGCTTCTAAATAACTCCATGGATAGAGACATATGATAGAGACAACTTTATGTTTTCAATCACGTTTGCCCTAATGCTACCACTTAAGCTCCAGGAAGCCACTATGTTGAAATGATACTCACCATTGTATAGAGAACCTCCTTCAGCATACTCCATAACAAGACACACCTTTGGGGGGTGGGGAGGGGACAAAAAATAGGGATGTTTTAAGTGTAGGGGTGGAAACAGCTTTTGTAAACTGAAAGTTCTTTGAGAGGAACTGCAAAGTCTCCATACCTAAGCTAATGGAAAATTTATCTATAAGGTAAAGAGCCAGTTTGAATGGTACATACTTACATGAAAGAAACAGAAATCAGTTTTGTACTTAGTTCCCACCATAAATTAAGAAAGAAGAGAATGACCCTCCCTCCCTTGAGTCTTGAAAAGCAAATGCTGTCTTTGAATTGCAATTCATTTGACTCTAGCTTTTTTTTCCCGTGGCTTAAAAAATTTAAGTACCATGTCACTAGTAATAAGAAAAAAGAGATGCAACACTATTTTAACCAATTAAATAGACCATACTAGAATTAGCTAAAGATACATCTGTCCCGACATAGTACTTGCTTTTCTGTTTGCAACTGTGCTAAAAAGCAAGTCCTGAAAATTTGCATATATGAGAACAGGAACTGATCTACAAGCTATGAATCATGTGTTGCTAATGTATTTTCTTTTATTATTACTGTTTTGCAATTAATAACTCTGTAAATAAGAATGACACCACGTACACCAGATGCCAAACAAAAGTATAACTGGTATTTAGAAATAGCTTTGGGATTTTCTTGAAAGAATTTATTTCTCATAGCAGGGGAAAGAAAAAGCAAAAAACTGAAAATATCAACCGACATAACCGTATATTTTCTTATTATGGCTTAAACATATAAAATATATACAAAACATACAACTCTGTACATAAAATACACGTTTTGTGCATTGATGCTTGCACATGTTAAGCTAGTCACCTTTTGTCATGCTGACAAAGCTATAACTTACTGGATTTAGACAGGCTCCATATAACTTGACAATATTGGGATGATTTACTCGTGACAGTTGTCGAAGCTGCAATACAAATCACACACTTATTTCAAACATGAGGAAAAAAGGCTAGTGTTTTATTTTCACATCTGTAATTCATACACGACAACAGCAATTATATTTTCATACATCTGCATAACCCTAGATGTTGATTTTAGGAATGTAACTTCATTTGCACTTATTTAATTAGGTATGTGTCTACGGAACTCTATTTTACAAAAAATTTTGAAGAAATTTAAGTATTTTTTTCATGGTGTCATAAAATCTCTCAGTCACAAGCACTGTGCAACTAAGACCTCTATAGGTTCGCTGCTCTTCCTGGAGCCTCCAATTTTGGAATCCCAACTGACCACATAACCTATCGGAATAATATTGGCTTGATTTACAATATAGAATATGGATGTTCTAAAAAAGCCCAACCAAACCCCACAACCCTATAAAATAAGCTAGCCAGTTTAACATTAATGCGACAGTCCCAAGAACCCACCACTGCTTGTACTAATTGTCAATCAGACTATTTTGCCATGAATTTTGCTTCACCAGTAGGTATTAAAAGGGAAGGAAAAAGTAGTTTCCTTCACTTTACACAGACTTCTGAGGCAGCTTATGCTGTTCATCATCTAGGAAGCTAAAGTTACTTTTTCTGCACAGTTCAGAAGTTGAAAAAAAAACAGAACAGACTATTAAAACTTATGCTTGCATTGTGTGGGCCATCCTGAATCCCAGTAATTACTGAAATATTTCTGGAATTATGTTCTCAGATCTCTTTTGAACACATCTAGTCAGTATTACATTAAGACTCTGATTACACATTACAAACTTTCCGTGGAAATGAACAACGTATAAATATTTACACAGAGGCCTAATACAAATATGCTTCCTTTAACCTCTCATTGTGTTACATTTTTAGTTCCAAAATTAAGATTTAACATGTTTTTTGTATCTTGAGTATCCTAGACGCTTACTAAATTCTAAGTATCATGTCACAATATATCTCATTTAAATTACATGTCTAACTTTTGATTCTAGAAAATGTTATATATCTTGAGGAGTTTATCAGTATATTTCAACTACTCAAGATCTTTCTGAAGTAGAGGTTGAAGAGAAATTTGATTGCCCTTACTTGAGTTACATAAATTAAGAGATTTATATGCAAGTAAAAATAACAAAATTATTAGAACTGCTAAGAAAAAAAAAAAAAAAAGAAACAGTTTAAATTATGGACATGACTGTATGGTGAATGCTATGCTGTAGCCCCTGAAAATGTTAATCAGGTCCAAGATTCTGGCAGGTATATCATCTGCACCCTGACCACACTGGGACAGAATCTAGGATCTAGTGTTTCCTCAGCCACATGCCCTCCTCTCTCCCCACTTGCCTTCCAGTATTTATGGGAAGCAAAATGTGTTGTGACAGTGTCCTGTTGTGAAAGACAAAGCAGTCCAGGCTTTATACCCCAGGCTGTATCTACCTTGTAATACAGACATAGCTTTTAGTACACTACATGAACCAATGAATTTAGGAAAATAAGGTCTACCAAACCCTTATCTTTCAGTAAACTTACTATACCTCTACAATGAAGGCTTTTCTTTCAGATTCACTTTCTATTTGTTTGATAGCTACATCTTTAGCTCGCCATTTTGCCTTGCAGACCACACCAAAGGCTCCTCTTCCAACAACCTAGAAGAAAATAAAAAATCCTTGAGTTAAAACTCGAAATGGTTTCATTTGCTGTGCAGAACTTCACAAACAGAAAAGAAATGTAACTTTAAAAAGTTGGTTTTTTTTTAAAAACTAAAGAGACACTCAGTTGAGTGGTCACAACAACCCTCAGCAGCACTACAGGCTTGGGGATGAGTGGCCAGAAAGCTGCCCATCAGAAAATGACCTGGGGGTGCTGGTAGACAGCCAGCTGGACATGAGCCAGCAGTGTGCCCAGGTGGCTAAGAAGGCCAACAGCATCCTGGCTTGTATAACGAATAGCGTGGCCAGCAGGAGAAGGGAAGTTATTGTGCCCTTGTACTCAGCCCCTGAGGTCTCGTCTTGAGTAGTGTGTTCAGTTCTGGGCACCTCATTATAGGAAAGACATTGAGGTGTTGGAACATGTCCAGAGGAGAGCTACCAATTCATGAGGGGCTTAGAGAACAAGTATGAGGAGAGGCTGAGGGAGCTGGGTATGTTTAGTTTGGAGAAGAGGAGGCTGAGGGGAACCTCATTGCCCTCTACAACTACCTGAAAGGAGGTCGTAGAGAGGTGGGTGTTGGCCTCTTCTCCTTAGTTACTAATTACAGACCAGGGGAAATGGTCTGAAGTTGCAGCAAGGGAGGTTTAGATTGGATATTAGGAAGAAATTCTTTACAGACCGAGTGGTGAGGCACTGGAACAGCCTGGCCAGGGAGGTGCTTGAGTCAGCATCCCTGGAGGTATTTAAGAAACGAGTTGATGTGGTGCTTCACGATGTGCTCTAGGGACAGGCATGTTGGGGGCTTGTGTGTTGGTTTTTGGTGTTGTGTGGTGGTTTTTTTTTCTTTTCTTGTTTGGTTTTTTGTTTTGTTTCTTTTTAGTGGTCAGGTATTTAGGTGTTTTTTATTCTTGTAGGTATGGTTGGACTCGGTGATCTACAAGGTCCTTTCCAACCACAATTATTCTTTGAGTATGTGAGTTTTGCAGCAGCAATTTAAAATTATGTTGTCAAAGTGTAACTGGTGCTTGGCTAAGCTTCCTCCAGGGAGGAAGACGTAGAATGCCTTACAGAAGAATTGGAAAACACACAATAAAAACATTTTATTATTAACATACATTAACAGTATTTCAGAAAAATATGATCTTAATTATTTCAAACAAGATTTCCTCTGAAATAAGGGGAATGATGGCAGATTGATTTTTATAGATTTGACCTGTGAAATTATATCTGCTGCACCTGTTTGTTCTTGCCAGCAAGAGAAATTAAAACTTTTAAAATGTAAATGCTTATGTAAACAATTTCACAGGACTGTGGTGTAGTTGGAATGAGGTGCTGAATGTGCTCAAGGTTATTTCATTTTTGTCACAGATGCCTCAGTGGTGGAAGGGCAGCAAATTCTCCTCAGTCTTCCAAATAAGCACCATATCTGTATAAACCCTGCTTTCTCCATTTTTGTTGAAGCTTGTTTTCTAGTTTATTTGAAACTAACACTGCCTAAAAATACACAAAACCAGGCAGGAGTTCTAACTCTTGACTGTAACTTCACAAAAGCAGTACTAGAAGCTTCTGCATACCATAATTCAAGAAGCCTTTAACGTTTGCTGTGAAGCAGCTCCAACACCACCATTATTTGGTACAAAAATGATAGCAGGCTAGAGAGAAGTATCCTTGTTCTATGAGGTCACTTTTAGTTACTTGTCAGTTATAAACTATGGTAAATTGAAATTTCATTTATTCTAATTGTGGTCCTCAAGGAAAAAAGGCAACATTAAAAAAACAAAAAAACAAACAACCCAAAACAAAACAACAAAATATGCCTATGCACCATAAAGTTGAAACTGGAGAGCCACCAAAACAGTGATTCTAGCTGCTATGGGAAAGCACAGACAAGCAAGTTGTTACACATATATATGCCCCAAAGAAAGCTGGAGAGATGAGGAGGAATAAATAAATAGAAGATACTCCAAGGCACAGAACCAGTTAAGGGATAAAAGACCCTCCCACTCCAAAATATGCAAGGCAGGGCAGATGAGAGGTGTGGGGTGGAGGCAAAAGGGGGCAGGGGGGAGAAACCACGATCTAAGTGGGCTGGTCTGTGTTTGGCCCTAATTTCCCTTCTTCACCATTGGCTTTAACAGCATTCTGTGCTCATGTTCCCATTCCTTGATTTCAAGTAGTATCATATGTATCCTGAGGAACAAAGCAGATCTAATGAAATAAACACCTTTTCTGGGAAGTGAATGAGAAGAGGAGAGGAGAGGAGAGGAGAGGAGAGGGGAGGAGAGGAGAGGGGAGGAGAGGAGAGGAGCG
>JANHGN010022320.1:0-18973 GCA_024605025.1 Megaceryle maxima | reverse complement strand
ACAGGGGAGGGGGACGTAGGGGGAGCGGCGGAAGTGAGGGGAGAGGATAGAAATGTGAGGAGGAGAGGAGAGGAGAGGAGAGGAGAGGAGTAGGGAGCAGGTGGAGTGGAAGCATTTACAAATATGATTATCACATCAGCTTATTATGGCAGAATTTAATTTTACTGCCTACCTTAAATGGGTAATACACATACACAAATAATATTTTGGATGAAAACCCGTATTTCCCTAAATTACAATGCTCCTCACTCTAAAGTCATAGTTATTCAAAACTTTATCAACAAAAATCAGTAAAGATTCTTGGAGGGGGTGGGGAAGGGATATTTAAAATTAAAATACAGAGATGCAACATAATTAGAGGATCCACAAAATGTTCAACTATAATATTGGATTTACATTATAAACAGCACACCAGTTCTTATAGGCTCACTAGGGAATTTACTCTTTAACAGGACCAGTTCTTAAAAAAAGTCCGATTTACAGGAGAACAGTGAATACCCACACATTCCCGATGCTGGAACAATGCAAACTGCCTGCTGTCTGAATGTTCATACTTTCTTTAAGGAAGTAATAGTTAATAATCTTACCTATATGTATATATTGTGGTTTTTTTTTTTTTTTTTTTTTTTTTAGAGATGTCCCACAATAAGTAATAATCCAGCATGTAAATTAAGAGTGCTGATCCAGAGAAGGCAACTCAGTGGCCAGAAATACACAAGCACCAGACTGTACTTGTCAAGGTTCTGTGTCAAAGCATACTATCATTTATGTAAACCATGCTTGGGCTAGGTTCTTGCTCCATGCTTTCCTAATAAATCAATAAACAGTCACACTGATTTCCCCTGAGGATGGAGTAGAAAAGGCTGCAAGTGCATAGCTCAAGATCTACTAAACTTTCATGATGAACATGAAAAAGTCTGCAATCAAGAGCCCAGTTTGAAGAAGAGGTCAAGTAAAAATTAAAAAAAATATTCAAGATTTTCATTAAGAAAGATGAGAGAAAGGGAAGAATGGTAAACACTTTTGAAACGCTACATGTGGATATGAAAAATGGCAGCTCAGCAATGGTGATCAACTGCATTTGCTTCTTCTTCTGGCTTCTCTAATACAGACAAAGAAGTATTTTTCTCTTCTACATTATAGCACACAGCCTTCCAGTAGTTCCTGGCTTCTCACCTTTACCCTCCACAACAGCGGTTCACAGACCAAGTCTACCACAAGATTATCTAGACAGATACATAGAACATGCCCCATTCTGCCCCATGTAAAAAGGGATCTGTTGATTGTAACCTCCTCCCCCAGCTACAATATAGGGCCTTGACTTCTGTGGCTAGAACGCACACCAACTATTTTCTAGCAGTCCACAACTGAGTTGGAAATACCAAGCCATATGAATGATAGTCAAGCAGCCTACAAAAATAGTACATATAAACAAACTGGAAACGGTGAATCACTGGAAGACCCAAAGGTCTCAAACAATGTCCTCTGGTATTTCCTCTTCTCTCTCAGATCACATTTGGATGAAAAGTGCCCAATTTCTTTGGGTTGTCAGGCTTCCCCACCTTCTACTCGTACAAAAGTTGCCCATTACAACCCCTCTACCCACCTCACAAAGTGTATGAGCAGACCTACAGCTTAAGAAAATTCTCATCAGTCTGTGTGCATGCTCTAAGTCTGCATTTCACAGAAGTGCTGATTTACTTAGCCCATGAAAATCATCTACTGTACAAGCACATGTAACTGAGAGATCAGCCTGCTGACACTTGGGAAGTATGAAGGACAGTTAACAAGAGAACAACAGAGCAACTTGGGCAGGATGAAGCTCACTGGCAGCAGCAATTCAGTAGCAGGTCTTCTGCTCCCCTACGATATGAAGGAACCCAAATTGATCAAGTAACTGGAAAGAACTCTCTCCTTCACTTAGGGGAAAGGAGATGTGCACATAATGATTTCTCCTAGATGGATACAATTAGCCTTATGGTGCAAGGCTGAGTGAGACTCCATTTAAGAAAAGCTCATTTTCTTAAAAAAACCAGTTTTTGACTACAGCTCTGTTACATTTAATTCAGTGCAGTGAAAAAAAAATTGCTATTTGAAAACAGTGCATATATGACAGTTAAAAGACTGGTCTCGAATACATCTGATAGTATTTAATCAAGCGATTTGCCTTTTTTTTTTTAATTAGTCTGAATAATTTACAACAGTTTCTGATAGATCATGCTTGCTTTTTTTGGCAAGTCATACCTTTCCTTGCTGAAAACACTTGTGTACGTCCATATGTACAAATATAAGTAACAGGGATATAATTTTCATATTACAACTATATAATATATACTATATATATCAAATATATGACATATATTTTTCACATGTATATAAAAATATAATCACATGTATAAAAAAAATAAAGGAATCCCAAGTATCTCTTGTATTTGTTTCCAAATGATCAAATTCAGCCCATAAGCCAATACAATTGCATACCGTTCTCCTGCAGATAACCCATGACTACCTGCAAATTTAATACAACTGGTACATGTATTTCCAGTTCATATACTGGAATTTTCAGTATACTGGAATTTTCATACACCAAAATTTCAATTTTGACATATTTTAAAATAACATTTCTATTCGGTGAAGAAACTAAGATAAATGAGTATATTGCCCAGTGTGATATTTTACATTGTGCCATGAAGGTCACAATAATTTGACTCTAGCTGAAAAAAACCCAAACAACAAATAACAACAAAGACCTCCCCCAAAACAGATAAACAAAACAACAAAAAGCAATGACAAAAAACAACAAACAAAACAGTATTGGGAACCAAGTGGAAGAACTTAACAAGCAATCTAAATCTTAATTACATAACAGAAAGCTATGAGACACCATCAGATACAAAGATTTTTATTGCTGGTGGAAAAAGTTTGATAAATGACTATGCAGTCAAGGTTTCATAACAATTTATCAGTCACTTGCTGTCCGCTTAGGCGGAGGCTTGAACTTGAGAAGAGAACATGAATGCACTGAATATTTACCTAGGATACAGGGAAAACACAGAAGAACTGATCTTCCATTAAAGTAGTTCAGCCTCTTGGACAGCACACGAATGCAGCAAACTTCAGAAGTAATGATGGATCTGTTACCAAACTTCTACTGAAGTTTACTGTATGTGAAAGCCCAGTACGTCTTTCCCACTTAAAAGTATCTTACTCATGGTAAAAACATCCTTTATAATTGACAGAATACAGCTTGTGGTGGATTCCACTTACATTTCATTTTCTTCCTCCAAATTTTCACTGAACATATTCTTTAAAGGAGCAAGTCTTAGAATTTGTCAGAATGGTTTAAACACTACGTAGTTTCCTTCAGCACCATGGGCTGGAACTAAGTAACTTAATATCACAGGAGGGAGGCGCTGCCTGAACTTTAGTTTCTTCACGCTCATAACTTCTTGTCCCCTGCTGTTGGTGCCACACCATATGTTTGGGCAGTAGTGCATATTCTGAATTATATGAAGCACAGTTAATGGAATTATTGACACAACAAATCAATAAACAGCAGTTGATCTGTAGCACTGTGTATGTTTGGAAAATGATCTAAAAATAAACACATTCTTTTCGTAAAAGATTTTGGCCCTCTAAATATCTTCTAGGAGAAAAAAGGAAAATAAGGGCAGATGACATGTTTAGAAATAGAATATGAGTGCTTCTACTTTTCCACATAATACAATTAAGTTTGTCAAGAACCACTCGGTTAGTACATAACACAGACACATTTTAAAACCAGCAGAAATGCTTGAAGAGCTTTAAGACTGAAAAGTACATAAAAATTTATTCTTCTTAATACCAGTAAAAAGTTACGTCTTACTGCATGAGACTGATATGGCGAAAGACAGTGCTGTTTGCATGTTTTCCAGATAATGTATTTAGAGTCTTATTTAAAGAATATGAACCATACAAGAACCCTGGAACAAACATTACCTCTGCCTCTGTGTACAAATAGTATCAAATGCTGCACATAAACAAAGATACATGATACTGACTTGTAAGTATGTAGATTATACTGACTGGTAAGTATGTAGACTAGAAATCATGCAGGAAACAGGCTGCAGATATGCTGAGACCTTAAGGATGCATTTTGTCCTAAGAGATGTGACCAATAATTCCCCAGCTCCTCCATAAAGCAAGAAAAATGCATCTCTATTTATTTAGATGCATACCATTCCCCTATCAAATGTCAAATCTTCAGAAGAACTTGTTTCACCTTTGCATTAACTGCACAGCTTTTCTATTCACTGAAGAATATAAAGATGCAAAGTTTTCATCTCTATCCATGAAATTTCCATTCATGTTATCTCTATATGCTGGATATCTGGTGCTTTCTTTCTAAAATAAACCCCTTGCTGGATATGTAAGACAGCAATAAAATATAATAATTCCCTGGTTGGCAGATGTAGTATTCTTTGGAGAATTGTATTCATAATTTGCATTATCTGCACAACATGTTTGTTTACAATTCTGGGAAGCAAGATGTGCAATTAAAAAAAAAAAAAACCAACCCCAAAACCAACACAACACAAAACCAACAAAACCTGTACTTCCAAACACACAGAAGTCTCTAGATTATGTTTAATATCTATGTCCCCTTGGTTACTGGTATTTTTGCAAATGAAAGGTTTATGCAAACTGAACTTTTCTATCTCTCAACCTTCAGACAACGCAAGACAGGGGCAGGGAGGAAGTTCTACAGTTTCTACATAATTTAAATTTGGTTGCTTCTACTCTTTCTATCTACCAGAGTTCCAGCAGTACCAACAAATCATACTAATATTTTCAGGTTTTCACACATCTACATCTGCCTGCACAACACGTGAAAAGCATACAGATTAAAAAGAAAAGTGCCAAAAGAAGCCACAAACAACAGTTTACAGCCCCTAAAAATATATGCCTGCATTTTCTACCATTCATTCAACCAGTCTCAAATTCCAACTTTGGTGTGTGCTATGCTTTATTAAGCAGGTTGAAGCAAATCGGCCCCATGCCACAAATGACTGTGGCCAATACCTTGGCAGCACTTCTAGGAAGGAGTTCTGGTCTGCCAATTCTTACAGCTATGTTCTTTGGTTAAGTTTATTTGTACTAGTGCTCATCCCAATTCTAAATGTTGCTTTCCCTTTCTGGAATTCATACAGCAATGAAACATCCAAACCTCAAAGCAAATCTTCACTCCCCCAAAACTCCGTAAGCAACCCCACTAATTTTAAGTAGATTAAGTAATTTAGTTCAGATTTAGTTTCCAAATGTCAGCTTTAAAACTGTGCAAAACACTGTAGGAAAAAAGATTGCTTAATGAAAAAAATCTGTTATTAAAAATCAACTTATCTTAATAAGTACACATAACCTCTGGTTGTCACAAACTAATGCAGTTGGTCCATACTTAGGGCATCACATGTTAAAGCTGCACAGCATTGTACAGCTATTATTTAGTGACTCAGCTATCTGAATTTAGTTCTGTTTTTAAGAAATCATTCTGTTTTCAACTTCTTCCAAATACTTTAATGGAGAATCATATATCGCCATCATATATCTTCCTAAAATTATGGGTGTTTCCAGAAATTGTCTTTGCTCTAAACACACAAGCAACCCTCTCTGCATTTTGATAGCTCAGTCATTCTAAGAAATGTGTGCATCTCAAACAAAGATAACTATTTATCAGGCTGTACTTTCATTCCAGCTTTTTACACACTGATAGCCTTTTACACATCTGTCTCAAGAACTGAACTCATCTGAATTAGCAGTAACTAAAAAACATTAACAAACACTTGTCTGATGCTCTAATACCAATCAATTTGTTTTGTTACAGCAACCCAGAAAGGAGACTCTGCTTTTAGACACAAAATGCTGGGTGATGTGGCACTCAGGGTGAAGGACTCCAACATGAATTGGGCTTGATGGTCTGGCAGAGTCTAAAATCAGTTGTCTTTGAAAAACAAATAACCATTTTGCACTCAGTGAAATACCTCTAGAATCCACTGGATGGGAGAAATAATAGACACATGAAGTTTGTTGCATTGGTTCGGGTTTTTGGTTTTTTTTTCCCTTAGGGAAAGGCCTTCCCAATTTCTAATAGCAGTTATACACTGTCACTCAGTTGTGACGTCAGCTGATGCATTAGACATGAACCTTCTCATAAATAAGCATCTTGCTTTCATCACTGGAATAAAAGAGCCTATGAAGTTTCTTTCCTATGTATTCTTTATGATAGTAAATTAGAAACTTATTTTACAGGACACAAATTGATTCACTGAAGAAATCTGCATGTGTAGAAATAAGTGTAAAGTCTTACATGAGCAGTTTTACTAGCTTATTAGTAATTTCCTAACACTTATGTACACCAAGTTTCATCCACACAAAATTGGTGTTGTGCAACTTTTCTGCTATAAATTCACACTCTAGCTGACACCTCAGCTATTTTCTTATGTAAATGAATGAAGAGAATCTTCCACTGGTATAACTAAACAAAGTCGAAACAGTGATTTGAATTAAATCAGAAATGTATTTGGAGTAAGATCACATAGAGAATTCTGGTCTATGTTCTCACACTGTACTAAATTTTTGCTTTTGCTTCCGGATGCCCAACTTTGCACCTTGAAAGCTTACTTTCTGAAACAGGCTGAGAAACTGTAGATGTGACTGAATTCAAATGGATTCCTAGCTACCACCCTTGGCTCTTGAGAGCCAGGACTTTCGTACTCATGTCAAATATTCAAGAACATTGTTCAGACCTCAAATCACACCTGTGGTCTCACCCAAACTTCTTCCAATTTTGCTGCTTGGTATTCTACAACAGGACACAATCGCCCAGGACATAAAAACAATGGAGGTAGTAACAGCTCCATGTTCAGCAGCACCTTACACAAATCCGCTTTACTTTGTAGTGTAATAGACATAGTTGGTCACTGCATCTCACTAACTTAAAAAATTTAACTACTATAATGAGGAGCAAAAGCCAGTCATCTTGCTGTATTCCTCATTCTCGTCTCTTGAGCTGATCTGCTCCATAACTGCAAGGAATGCAATCACTCAGCACACTTCTCAGACAGATAATTTATTCAACTGTTTCAAAAATGTCTAATGTAGGTAAACATGCCATAAATTGCATCTCCATAGTTGCTGGGACCTTAAGTAGGTTTTTCAAAAATAAATATTTAGAAAGCTTACCTATTCATCTTAAAGAAAATATTACCCTAAATCCCCTTAGAATTAACTACCATTGCTCAAATAGAATGTAGGAAAATAAACTTCAGTGTATACTACAGTGTACCAGCAGAGTGTTAAGCAACAGTTTTCAAATAATTTACACTTCCTGGCTGTTCAAAAGTAACTTGCAACTACACAAATATGGCAATGGCTCTCAACGTGGCTACATCAGACAGTGACTGGGCAGGGCCACAGCACACATGACCAGACACGCATCTTTTGGCTGTGCAATCCAAAGCATACAAACATCATGTGATGAAAAGGTCTGCATTTTGGTCATCTATGGGATGGTTATCAAGTTACATGATGGAGGAAGGGCTGTGGGATTTTCAGGAAAGAGTGGCAGGGAGCAGGTTGTCAGAACAATTCAAACCCAAAGTCTGTTCGTTGCTTAGATGGGAAAGCTCCTCTGGGAAGAGGAGGCAGCAGTATTTAAGCTAGATTTAAATATAAGGTTTTAAAACAGGGCTATGAGGCTTTTTATTGTTAACTTGATTTCACTTAAATATTAAGTTTTCGGATAAATTCTGTAATTCAGTTTCTAATGATGTGCCTGTCTAACACCTGAAAACTTCAGGAAAGTCATTCTCACGGGCAGAAATTCACATGGAAAAGCAAGGAATGTTTCTGTTCAACCCAAGTTGTATGCTGTTCTCCCCTTCTAGTTTTGAAGATGTTTCCACTGTATCACATCAATTTTGATTTGACTAGAAGTCATTCATAATAATTATTTATATCTTTTACATCAACCTAAGCACTATAAATAATGAAAAGACAGCTTGAAGTTGGAGACATTTGACTGATGGAAAGTAACACTACAGTACAATTAGTCATGTGCATGGCAGCTAAAACAAAATATGGTATATTCTTGATATTATCCAGTAGAGTTCAGCCAAACATAAATGAAAGTGCACTTATAGATCTCACATTTATTAGCAAGGACTCTGGGCCTCAAGAATTCCAGAACTTCAATATCTATTAATAAACCAGTGGCAGAGTGGGACTGCTATCTGCTGACAAGACAGCCTTGATAATACAACAGCAAAGCTATGATTATACAAGCATTCATTTGAGTTCCCAGTGTAGATCTGTTGACACTCCATTTTGAAACACGTGAATTTTGCCAAGCATACTAAGATCTGACCATTTTTGAGTCCTTACAGCCATTTAAAAATCCTTAAAAAAAATCTGAGCCTTAAGTGAGAGGACTGAAAATCCTAAGTAAGGATGTATGTCTTGTTATGACTTCAAAGTTGATGATATTGCCCTGAAACTGCATCATGAATACATGTCATCACAGACAGTTGAGAACAGCCAGCTTTAAGTATGGTCTCAAATTCACCTGTTTTATTGTAACGTACATCTTACTTCTTCCTCTGTACAATGATGTTTGGACTGTGCTCAGCACTATGGTACCCCAATGCCTATAAGAATTTCTGTTAGGACAAGTACAATAAGCACGGCTTACAATGCTACGCCACCTGTCATCAGACTTTCTCATGAAGCAAACACTTATCAGAGCTCCCCTGCTTATTTCACATGTGTTTTGTCATCTTTAACAGAAATACTGCTTTGAGGATAACTCAACAATCACATTAAAAGGTGATCACAAGCAGTAATGGTAGCAAGCTGAAACACCGTAAGTTCCACCTCAACATGAGGAAAACCTTCTTCACTGTGACAAGAGCATTGGAACAGGCTGCCCAGGGAGGTTGTGGAGTCTCCTTCTCTAGAGACTTTCAAGACCCGCCTGCATCTGTTCCTGTGTGGCCTGCCCTGAGTGTTCCTGCATCGGCTGGGGGGTTGGACTCAACGATCACCAGAGGTCCCTTCCAACCCCTACCATTTGATGATTCTATGATTAAAGTACAAATTACTGCTTAGGCATCATCTTTACATACATTTTTGTGCATATAGTCCTGTCTCAGGAGGTGCTAGGAAGGTATGTAGGACACATACAAGCTACAAACACTAAACCTTAGAATGATGAAATTATGGTTTCACTGATTACACATTATTCAGCTACACATTTCCTACATGTGAACCAGCAATATAATCCTTGCTAACAGCCTTCCCAAGGGTGTTGTGAGAATTAAAGATGTGTACAGTGTTTTACTCATTCAAAGTGCAATGTCTAACATATTATATGTGCTACTAACTTGAGCCATCACAGGACAACTTTTTTCTGATTGATACATTCCTACCAACTTTGTCTTCTTTGAGTGAGAAAAGCCATTTCTCCCTAAGCATGGGATTTAATGCCTGTCCACTAGTAAGTTTTGCAAAAACCTCGTCGTATTATTAAATGCAAAAATAGTTTCCATTCCCAAATACCACAGAACTTTCTCACTTAAGAAAAGTTAAATGCATAAAGGGAAGAGGAACAATTAGACTTAAGAATCAAAAATCTTCATGATTGCCAGGTGCACAGAAAAGGGAAAAGGCAATCTTTCAGAAGATATTACCTTTGGAGAATTTCCAGTGCCTGCTATGCTGAAAGTCAAAGTTCCCACAACACTACCTTAATACATCAGAAAGTGGCCTGGTGTTCTATGAAAATACTGCAAATTTTGTGTTCTGTGAACTCTCCCAGGCCACACGAGTCCAGCATAATTATTATGAACAAACCAGCATCTAGCAAACCATTTAAAAAATGCAAGATGCTGGTGGTCATATTTATAAAAGATATTATACAAAACTAAATTAATTTACACAAACTTTTTAAGAAAAAGAGAGCAATTATTACTGAAAAGAGGAAGATGTTAATCCTTAAAAAAAAAAAAAAAAAAAGCACAAACTGTTTCAGCAGCCTTGGGTGTCTGTTAGGTCCAAACTGCCCTCATCAAATTTATTATGGATATGCATGAAGCAACTTCATTCCTGTAAAGATGACAGCAGGGTAGGAAGAAAATAACCTAACAGAGCAGTATTTTTGTGTGATTCTGAGATTTAAACAACACTGTGGTATATATGTACTATTGAGCCCTTTAGTAAAGTATGTAAACTATCCTAGATCCCACCCATCCTCTTTTCATGGGAAATCCAGACAAATGAAAGGTACATATGAAATTCAGTGCTTTATTCACTCCCATTCCAGCCACAAAGAATTTAGGTAATAGTTTTACTATGAAACTTTCTACAGAAGAAGAAATACTTGCTTCTGTGTTATATGATAACCAAATGTCACTTCCTGGATAATGTGCACAGGTCACAAATGAAATGTTACAGATACATGAGTGCAACATCACTAACCTATGTTAAGAAAAAAAAAAAAAAATCTGTACATTCTTAAAGCTAAGAGTTGTACATTTCACAAATAACACTGATATGATGATTTTTTATATATATACACAGTGGCTGGTTCGGTGGCTGAAGGAGAAAGCAGGGGCATACAGAAATAGAGATCCGAAAGAAACATCAGAATTAACAGTTCCCTCTTGTGACAGCGTTTGACAACTATGTCTGCCACTCACACTAAGGTGGGTGGCAAAATGGGCGGCGAAACTTTAAAATGAAAGTCCTGAATAAATCTATCCCGCTTAAATAAAACCTCACAGTACAACACCCTGTACTAGTGTTGGTAGAAGCTGGCACCTCCGCCCCCAGCCATACCGCCTTTGTTCTCCAGTGCCAGCCGCTGCAGCATCCAGGGGAGAAGGGAACCCCCTGGCAGGTACAGTGGGAGGCGGGCGGGCAGAGTTCCGCACATCCAAGAAGCCTCCGCGGCCCCCTCCGCAGCGTGGGACGGCACCGGGGAGAGCGAGCCGGGGACTCTCGTGGGCTGCGTGGGGGCAGGCCCCGTGGTGGGTGCCGGCCCCGTGGTGGGTGCCAGGGTAGCCCCTCCGGCCTTCCAGCAGGCCGCGCCCGGAGAGCTGGGGTGTATGCGGGGAGGCCGCCCGGCGGCGGGGGCCCTTACTCACCTCTTCCACCTCGATCTCTTTGTAGTCGATTTCTTCGAAGTTGAGGACCGGAGGAGTTTCAATCATTTCAGCGGAGGCGGCAGCGGACATCCCTCCTCTTTCACCTAGGGGAGGAGAGGCCAGGGCAGGCCGGGGGCAGAGGGCTCGGCGCCAGGCAGCCGAGGGCCTGGGCTACGCGGGGCACGGCGGCGGCTCCTGCCCTCCGCGCGGGCGCAGGTTGGGGAGGGCCTGGCCGAGGCGCCGCCTGGGCCGCCGCGCAGGGCGAGGCCGCATCCGCGGCGGCCGCGTGCCTCAGTGGCGGCGGGCGAAGGTCCCGCCGGCGGCGGTACCGCCGCAGTTCCGCATCCCGCGCCCTCCCGCACCGCCGCGGAGCGCCGCACCGGCTGCCCTAGGCCGCGGCCTCCGCGGAGCCTAAAAGCCGCCTCAGCCGCGCGTTCCCAGCGAAGGCAAGGGGTCGTCCCCGGGGCCGAAGCCGGCGTGCGGCAGCAGCGGTAGGCGAGGGGGCCGCGGCGGGGGTGGGGGAGCTGCTCAGAGCCGCGCCGCGGCCGCCGCCGCTGACATCAGAGCAGCTTCCTGCTGCCCGGCGGGGGAGGGCGGGGGCGGGAAGGGGAAACGCACCGGCAGCAACTGCTACTCAATCGGCCGCGGCGCGGCCACGGCTGCCAGGCCGTGGCCCCGCCCCGCCGCCGCCAGGGGGAGCTGCCGCCGCCCCGGCCCCACTTTTTTTCCCTACCGCCGCCGGGTTGCGTGTTGGTGGTCGCTGTGGCGGCAGAGGCAGGAAGGACGTTGCCGTTTCAGCGGTGTGGCTCCGCTGGAGACGGAGGGACAGAGGAAAGCGGGCCTCCTCGGGCTTCAGCAGCTGCCGGTCACGGCGCACGCCAGAGCCGCACGGTGTCCTACTCTGCAGGAGGCCGGTGGGGGCCAGAGTGGCCCGGGTGGGGCCGAGGCAGCCGCCCGCCGGGCATTACGGCCGTGCGAGGGTGGGGCAGCGCGCCTCGAGCGCTCGGTTAATACCCTTTCCTCATGTATCTGTATGTCTCCAGGGGAAGGGTAACACGCGTCTCGGGACGCGTTTTCGCTGAAGGCAGAAGCTCAGCTTTGGCATACCCTGTGCTCTTCAGGGGCTCTTTCTCAGGGGGAAGCATTTATGTAGGAGGGTGGCTGGGGAGCAATTAAGCAAATGATGCAAACTCAGCGTAATAGGGGGATAGGATTAGGTAATGAACCTCAGCTGCCTTCTCTCCAGTCTCCAGCTAATGCGAACCTTAGCCCCATCTTCAACAGCTGGTGCTATCTTCCCCTTTTATCTGGAGCTGGTGTTTTGGTGGTGAATCTCCCAGGCTGAAGCTTCAGGACGACCCCCAGTGTGAAGTCAGTGCTGGGCTGGGATGAGTGGATATAGCCACTGTGTTTCACTGTGAAATAGCTGTGCTTCTGTCATGGTTTGAGTGAGAACAGAACTTGCTCTGTACAGTGATTTTACTTTTCAGCTCAGCTCTTCTAACTGACTGTACTGTCTGAAGTTAGCAGCCTGTTTCCACAGGCAGTGTCTGCTGCTGGCAGTGATAACAGCCCGTGTTTAGAGTTACTACCCAGGATTGGTGTGCAGACCAAGGCCACTGCTGGATCTTGTGCACCACGTTGAGGGGTGCAGGAAAGTGAAAGGCTGCACCTGCAGGGAGGAGCAGACAGGGCAGGTGACCCAGAACTGACCAACAAGGTATTCCAGCCCATATACGTCATATTGGGTATAAAGCAGAGGGATCTGGAGGGTCTACAATTTTGTTTGCTTCCTTGCTTCCCCTCTTTCTGGGCGCTCCTGGGCTTTCCCCTCTTGGACTGCTTTGCCAGCTTTGCTCAGCTTGGCTCAGGTCCTCTTTTGGTTCCTTCTTCAGAGCATCCAAGGAGTACTCTGTCCATTCTGCTTTCAACCCCAATTGGTGTGTTCCTGAATCTGGTACCAGAATCCAGCTCCTGAACACAGCTCCCGTCTGCTGCTGGGCCCAGGCTGGGACTCCTCCAGTGCCTGCTCCACAGCATCATTGCTGATGGTGATGGAATTACCATCAGGGGGGTTGGGTTCGATACTGGTTTTTTTACATATTTGTACATATTCTATTTTATTATTATTATTTTCATTTTCATTAAAGCTGTTCTAGTTTCTTTTTCTAATTGCTAAGTGTCTCTCCCTTATTCCCTTTCTCTTCCCCTTTGGGGAGGGAGGGGGGTTAACAGAGAGCATCTGTTATTGGTTTTAGGGGCCACCCTGACCCTAAACTGTGACAGCTTCATTTTGCTATGTTTAGCCTCAGGGCTATATATAAAAAGCTGTGTTATTGTACAATGCTATTTATAGTATGTAATTTTAGTAGATCTAGTAAGCTTTCCTAGACCTTTCTCTGCTAAAATGCTAGTGAATGTCTGTACTATTTTGCAAATAGGAGATAGAGCTGGTTTACAAAGCTAGCTTGAGAAGGCCACTTAAGCAATTAGAAAAGAGAAGATCGAGGACGACTATGGGCAGTGACCTGCTAGTGGCTCAGCTCTTGTTAAAAAAACTGAAGTGAATATGTCTTTGTCAGAGCTACTGCGTCTTGTGACAGACTCATTTTGAGTTGTTTTCTCTCCTGCCTTTTTCTGTCAGCTTCAGTAATTTGTCCAGGATTTCCGGATATCCCAGACAAGCAGTCATGGTGTGTATACTGGTACACTGTGTTGCATTCAAGGTGAAACTAGTCTCCAGAATGGGTTGAGTTGGTGTGATTACATTGTGTAAATGATCTGAGTAAGGACCAGAGTCATACCCTGAATGCATTGAGTTCCTGTTGCTTTTTGATTTTCTGATAAGTTTTGGTCTATAAGGATCTAAAGAGGCTTCTGTTAGACATGGGAAGGTTCCAGGTACCTCCAAATATGGTTAATACCTGCTTCATCCAGAAATGGGATTATTCAGAGCCCCTAGTTTCTCATAGGTATACGCATTTGGATGTTCATATTGACCCTGGTGCTTTTCAGATACGTAATGTCTGGATGATTTGGATCTAGCACCTGCTTATACCCAGATGTTTTATGAAAGCCACTTCTTAGTACATATATTGATCCCACTGTGACGTGGAGTCACAAAGTACCACATTTGTACCTGGACCTGAAGACTTCACAAAGAAAAGCCTATTACTTTTGTGTAAGCAGCTGCTACTGTATCAGCTGCTGAGTGTGCAATATATATTTTTGGGGGGGAGATAAAGAATATGGATTTCTGAGGTATTGAGAAGCTGCAGTTCAGATCAAAGCCAGAGTCCTCTCAGATAAATTCATAGTGATGTGTGAATTGCTTCAGTTCTCTAAACACTTTTAAGACTGGGATTCAGGGCAGCCAAGACATAAAATCAACCTAAGCCAAGGAACGGGAGTGAATGAAATAAAGGATGTGTGAAAATCTATGACTGCTGGTCTTGGTACCAAGTTGCAAACTTGAGCATGGTTTCAGGAAGAAATCTGAACTTAGTATTTTTGAAACAAGTATTTTACTTGGACACATTCTGTGTATTGGGGAGTGCGAACTACATCAGTGCTTCTTGGAAAGATGGTTAGGTGACCGGTGGTACTTCAGGTGGCAGTTGGTGATCACTGAATATCTGGCTTTTTGTTAGGTTTACAGACCTCTTGAGTATACATATGTATCAGGCAAGTGACATTTGCAGTCTATTATATTTTAGTGGTGAGATTCTTTTATTACTGTTTTTTAGTTTTGGGTGGTGTTTTTTTTTTTTTTTTGGTTTTTTGTTTTGTTTTGTTTTGGTTTTTTTGTTGATGAGAATTAAGAGTGCAGCGGAGACCATTCCAATTACAGTTGCTTGTAAGGTTCATTTCCCTTCAGAAATTGCTGTAGAAATATGTATCTCAAAAATAATGAGTTCTCTCTTTGTGAAGGCAGAGTCATCATTATCAAAATCTCACTGTCATGAAGCTCAGGTGGGGTTTTAAGGATGTGGTAATTTTGATGTTACTTCTTTTTGTTTTCTGACTGACACAGTCTTAATTAGCTGTGTGTTGGGGACTGGGTATAACTTGTACAGTCCCAAAATAGAACATTTTAAATATTTATTCAACAAACACATTTAAAAGGTGAAGGAAAAGAAAAGCTGTGTTCTCCACGGGCTGTGTTTATCTGTGAGAAAAGTGGCTTTCCTGTTTAGGAGAAGAACCTAGAACCCAGGAAGCCCACATTCTGGGTTTCAATCTCCTGCCTGTCTCTAGAGCATGCTCTAAAGCATGCCTGCTTTTGCTCAGCATGGTAGAGTTACTGCCTAATCCACTCTTCTCATGTATCTTTGGCTCATGTGTTAAGATTTCCTAAGAGAAGGCTGCAGCATTTTGCATGTTGAATGTCACTAAGAATCTCAGTGATTTCACCAATTTTGTCTTGTGTTAATGGTTTGCAAAGTCTTGCAAAGCAGCCCAAGGGTGTCTTCCAAATACCCAGTGATAGCAGCCTCAACGTGCTTCATGTTTTCTTATTACTTCTTTCCCTTTCTGGGAATGCTATGTGAAGTGTTCTAAAAAGCTGTTAATTCTTTCAGTTGTGGCATGCCTTATAATTCATAATAAAATGCATATAATAAAAAAGAAATAAAAGCCTTGCAAAATAAATGCATGAGCTGCTTTGCTAAATACCAAACACAACTGTATGCAAGGAACTGCATTCACTTCGGTAACAGGTAAAAGAAGTTCACTTGTATGAATGTTACAGGAACTCAGATGGTCACAGTTGTTTCTGAACCTTATTTTTCCCTCTAATCTGAGGCATGTTAGATCTCTCAAAGTTTTCCAGCAGCCTACATTAGGTGAAAGAGGTGTAGTGCAGCCAGTGTGCAGTAAAGGCAAAGTGAAGGTGAGAGATGATCTAGATGCAGTCCCAAAACTAAATTAATGTTTTTCCTCTGGTGCAGCTATTAGTGACTGGGACTGACTGACTAAGTGGCTAGTGGGAAAAAGAAAGAGAGAAAGATTCCAATAGTTTGGCAGATCTTCAATTTAAAGGTCTGAAAGACATGATACAGGAAATTTCTGATGTGTGATAAAGCAGAAATACTACCAGGTAACTATAAAGTAGCAAAGGTATTTTAGAAAGGTGCAAACTGACCCAGGCTTCTAAATCCATGTTGGTCTGCTCTCAGTAGGCTTTAAAGCAAGGCTTTAAAACAAAATGTGAAGGAGAGAATAATAAAGAGCATGGAGGTAAATGGAATGAAATCTCGTATCTTTTTAATCAAAGCTAGATTATCTCAGATTAAAACCAGATCATTTTTTATAAAAGGAATGGATAGAGCTGTTCTATCTTGATTATATTTGATATATTGCCTTGTGGGAAATGATTAATTAAGCTGGATGTGGTAAGAATCTTTTTAAGTGGGTAGGGAGAGTAGGGAAGTAGTCAGAGGACAATGGCAACTATCAAAAGGGAATGAAGTTCCAGAATTACTGGAATGAAGTTACTAATAGATTTTTAAGATTCAGTTTTGAGATCTACCTTATTAATAATGTCATTAATGATGTTGAGAAGAGAATTAGGAAAGTGGCAGTGATTCTGGTGACACAAGTTTAGACAATATAGACAGTAGAGTAAGAATATCAAATGGGATCAGTTAGGACACTCAAAGGACAAGGTAAATAAAGTAGCTAATATGTAAAATATTAAAGTGCAAGTTCATTAATTTGAGATCTTGTAACATCTTGTTGTCCTATAATTGAATGAGAAGAGATGAAGAATACAGCTTGCATGTTTTAACTGTTTTTAGGACTAATGCACCTCAAAAAAAAGTCCAAGCTTATATATCCTGTATGATATAGCCAATAAAGCTCTACAAGCTTATGCAGACCTCATCTGAAAGACTACAGTGTTGGTTATCCACATTCCAAGAAAAATGAATTGACACCTAAGTAGCTGCAAAGAAAAGCTGAAAAGATGGTCAAGATAAGAGAGGACTTAACCACAGAAAGAAGAATAAAACAGCTTGGTGTGTTTAACCCTGCTAAACAAAGATGATATATGTTGCCTCTTTTTAAAAGAAACTGGAGAGAGGAAAGTATCGGGGAGGTAAACTACGGATGTAAAAGTGATGTTCAAGCAAAAGGAAACTTCTTTCTGTACAAGAATCCTGCTAATGCATGCAGATTGGAAATCCGAAAAAGGTTTCTTGCCATTAGGACAAAAGTTACTTAGCTGGATGGTGCCTGCTTAGTGAAATCATTTGTCCTAACATCTGTGAGAACAAAGTACTGTATTAATTACCTAAGGAAGTCTCTTCCAATCACATACTGGCCAAGCAAGTGCTATTAAAAGTGTAAATAATATAATGAGTGTTTATCATGGTCTTTCTTTAGCTGAGTATACATTGAAATGAAATGGTATGTTCTTAAGATGAATTGAAAATTACATTGAAAGAAGTATGTGAGTAAGGCCTTGTTTTGAAGTATACGGTAAAGTTTGGAGGGAGTGGGTGATTTTTATTATTTAAATTCTTGGAGAAGGAATGTCTCTATTCCATCTTTTGAAGCTTCACACTCATGAATTGCAGCAAGTGGGGGGAGTTCTTGCAGGTGTGAGTTTTAAGCAATATTAGAAAAGGGAGATGACAGCCTTGTATGTTTTATGCAAGACATACAAGTGAGTGGAGTAACACAAAGCACTGGAGGAGTTCACTGAAAGTAGGAGGGGAAACTTCTCATGACTTGCAGAATGAGGATAAACACACTAAGATAGTATGAGTACGTGTGCACTGAGGCTTCTGCAGATGAGGAACTTGTCTTCAAAATCTTTCCATTCTCCTAGAAGATATGTCCTCCTATTTAAATGAGAAACAGGTATAGGTGCTCAGTGCACTTAGTTTCTGGTTTCACACCAGCTAGAGCTGACTGAAACAAGGAATGCGTAGAGCTGTAAGTCAAATGGAGAACCTGCCCTGCAAGGAAAGTCTGAGGAGTTATGTCTTTTCTCCCTGGAGAAGAGAATGTACAGGAGAGGACATTATGACAGTGTAGCTACAGAGAGGATGAAGGCTCTCTCTTTATAAAGAACCACATGGAGAGGACAAGGAACAGTGGGTACAAGTTGCACTAGGAGAGGTTTCCTTTTGATATAAGAAAGACATTTTTTACAGTGAGAATAATCATTCACTGGAACAACCTCTCCAGGGACATGGTGGAGTCCCTATCACTGGAGGTTTTTAACATGTGACTGGGCAAAATGACAGATAATCTCGTCTAGGCTCCCCTTCCCACACAAAGTGGGACCAGGTGATCTTTCAAGGTCCCTTCCAGCTTGGGCTGTTTAGTGTTTCTAGGAAATACACTGGCAGGATGGAAACATCTCTGCAGAAGGCAGCCTGATTCTTACGAGTTTTGCAATAGCCAACAGCACGAGTGCCAAACCTGCAGTTCCAGCCTGGTTCTGTGTGCAGGAGCGCCTTGTGCATGACTGCTTTCTGGTCACTTGTGGATGTGTGTTTTGCATGTGGAGGACCCAGAGATGCCACTAAATAGTCATATTTCTAATTGATACCTGATTTAAATGTTATATAGCCAATATGCTGAAAAGCAGTGTTTTGTAATGAAGAATAAAAATCACAAAGGTCTGGCTTTTTTTAAAGAGGGACTTATTAACCTGCTTTGCCATATGTCACAGGATCACAGGATGTCAGGGGTTGGAAGGGACCTTGGAGATCTTTGAGTCCAACCCCCATGCCAGAGCAGGATCATACAATCTAGCACAGGTCACAAAGGAACGCATCCAGGCG
>JANHGN010022317.1:79269-94514 GCA_024605025.1 Megaceryle maxima | reverse complement strand
TGGAGTGATGCAATGGATGGCTACAGGCTCTTTAGAAGGGATAGACAAGGAAAGAGAGGTGGAGAGGTAGCTTGATACGTTAAGGAGTGATTTGACTGTCTTGAATTTAATGTTAGGCACAGCAAGGTGGGAAGTCTATGGATAAGGATAAAGGGGAAGGCCAGTGAGGCTGAAATCCTGGTGGGATTCTGCTACAGACCACCTGACCAGGATAAGGACGCTGATGAGATATTCTTTCAACAATTTGGAGATGTCTTGTGTTCACTAGCTCTTGTTCACATGGGAGACTTCAACTTACCAGATGTCAGGGGAGGTTTAGATTAGATATTAGGAAGAAATTCTTCACTGATAGAGTGGTTAAACACTGGAACAGGCTGCCCAGGGAGGTAGCAGAGTCATCATCCCTGGAGGTGTTTAAAAAATAAGTGGACGTAGCACTTGAGGCTATGGTCTAATGGATAGAGAGATGTTGGGATGAAGGTTGAACTTGATGATCCTAGGTCCTTTCCAACCCTAATGATTCTATGATTCTATGCCTGCTGGAAGTATAACACAGCAGAAAGGGGGCAGTCTGGGAGGTTTCTGGAATGTGTGGATGACAACTTCCTGTTGCAGCTGGTAAGAGAGCCTACCAGGGGTAGTGCCCCACTAGGCCTTCTCTGTATTAACAGGGAAGGGCTGGTGGAAGATGTGGTGGTGGGAGGTTTTCTGGGGCACAGTGAGCATGATATGATAGAATTCTCAGGAATAGTGTGGCCAGCAGGTCTAGGGATGTAATTTTCCCCCTGTACTCGGCACTGGTGAGGCCTCACCTCGAGTGCTGTGTGCAGTTCTGGGCCCCTCACTTCAAGAAGGATATTGAGGTGCTGGTGCAGGTCCAGAGAAGAGCGACAAGGCTGGTGAAGGGGCTGGAGGGAAAGTTTTATGAGGAGAGGCTGAGGCAGCTGAGGTTTTTCAGCCTGGAGAAGAGGAGACTCAGGGGGAACCTCATCACTCTCTACAACTACCTAAAGGGAAGTTGTAGTCAGGTGGGGGCCAGTGACAGGAGAAGAGGGCATGGTCTGAAGCTGCACCAGGGGGAGGTTTAGTCTGGATCTTAGGAAGCACTTCCTCACAGAAAGGGTGATAGAACACTGGAATGGACTGCCCAGGGAGGTGGTGGAGTCACCATCCCTGGAGGTGTTTGAGGAAGATTAGATGTAGCACTTAGTGACATGGTTTAGCTGATTTCATAGTGTTGGGTCATAGGCTGGACTTGATCTTGGAGGTAAATTTCAGCCTCAGTTATTCTGTGATTCCTGTCCCCGTGTGGGTCACCCGTGGCCACAGACTCAGGAGGATGCAGTGTGAGCCCTTTTACCCAGATATAGGTTAATGTAGTACCAAACCGCAAGGCAAACTGATTGTAGAATTGCTGTTGCCATCTTTATGCTCCCACAGAAGTCATTACTTGTTGAAAAGCAATTACTAGATTCAGTGTTCTGCTTTATGCTCATTTTGTGATAAAGCTGCTGATAAAGATTAGATACCGGTTGTACATCATGCTTCAGTCAGAATAAAAGGGTTCTTAAATTGAACAACAGATCTTCACAGGCGGTCTCTGCTGACCCTTCCAGCTATGCATCTGCAATCTTTTGCAGCTCTTAAGTTGAACCTTAGAAAAATAACATTCCTGATATGAAAATGCTTTTCTCCTTCCTGATGCCCCTGAGATACATTTGAGTTTTCTTTGTAACCTTTGATTAAAAAAAAAAAATAATAATGTTGTGAAGAAGAAATACATGAGAGAGAGAGCGTGGTACTGGAAAAAAACCCAACAAACAAATAAAAAAACCCCCACCACTAAAAAAAAGCCACAAAACCAAGAAAACAACAGCAAAAGCAAAAAACCCCCAAACAAAATGAGCAAAAACAACACAAAAAGGACAGAAGAAAGGTACTTTTCAGTGCAAGAAGCATCTTTGCATATTTTCCAAGATACTTTGCATTGGTCTTGTTTAGATCTATGATACATCTACAGTACACTGAATGGGATCAAAGCTTGTTTCGGTGCTTAGTGATTTTGAAACTTCTTTCCCACTGATACTTAGCAGTAACCTTCTGTTTCCTCTCTACAAGTTAGTAAACAGCTTTAGAAATACTATTTAGAAATAAAACACAAATTTAGTAGGGTATTTGCCTGCTTCTAGTTGAAACTCTAGAAAGAGGTAGCCAGACCACCTACCACTGTGACTGTATTAGGTTAATTTATATTCACTTAAATTCAGTCCATGTCTCTCTTTCCCCCTCTCTCTTTCCATCCAGATAAGCAGAGGAAGCAGATGGATGCTATTTGCTACAATTAGAAGAATTTTAGCAATGCGTGAGTCAGAGCAAACTGTGGAGGAGGAGGTAGGTGCATGCTGGTAGGTGGCTACAAGTTCACTGCCCTTGTATAATGTAGTGATTTTAATGGTGTCAACACTTATCAAACCCTGATATGGATAGAAGGGGAATAGTTTTATTGTGAATGATAAAATGCAAGCTTTATAATCATAAGTCCTCACATTGGCTTATGATAGGCCACTTTTTCTCTAAAGATAATTTTAAAGATTCAAAGCTACACTGAAAACATGGTCTCTCTAAAGTCAAGAAGCATTTTGACACTGTCTCAATGTCAACAGGTTTCCCTGGTGGATTTCACTTTCAGAGATTCCAGCAAACACCACCATTTCATTTGCCTCCCAAGAGTCTCACTAAAGCCATCACAAAACCCTAATCAATGCATCTGTTGTTGTAATGCACTAAATTAATATGATTCCTTCTTTCCTGTAGGGTTTATATCAATTTATTGAGGGATAAGCCATGAGCATATATTTAGGTGCAACACTTCAGGGAAGTGCTTGAAGGCCTCATATATAGTTATAAGTTTCTGGAGCTCTTTGAAACACTAGTGAATCTTATTTCCATTATTTACAATTTAAAGGAAATGTGTTAAGAAAGCATTTTTAAAGCCATTAGTTATAAACTCAAAACAGCATATGAAGCAAAAGAAATATTATGGTGTTATTGGCTTAGCATCCCTAAAGTGCTTGTTTCCCACATATTTTCCACAGAAATTGTAGGGGTTTTTTTTTTAATAATAATTTTACATTTACAGTTTTTGGTGTGCCTGTTTACCATGATTAGAATTTCTAGCAATTAGTGATAATATTTTAATCTGTTAATTTTGTAATTTTTTTCACACTACTTCTTGCCTTTCCAGACTATGTTGTAAAATTCATAAAAGTGGTAAATTAAAAATAGATTCATACGTTTTGCAGATATTTTGCAGTTGACTTTAGGCATGACAATTCACTTAATATGAAAGGAGTTAAATAGGTTATATTACTTTAATGAGTGCCGTATTCCTTCCTCTGTCTTTTATCCAAGTAAAATACTAACATTTTCTTCATTTCAGTTTAAATATGTGAAACTGTTATTTTGATACACACATGCAAATTATTTCACAAAGTCTTCTCTAGTGCATTGCCTTTAGTTTAAGAGGAATGAAATGCAGTGGAAAAATACTGTAAGGTTCATAAAGAAAACTGTTTCAAACTTTGCAGATTTTGCTGTCAGTGGATTAATGCACTGACTAACCTACACCCTTCCCACTCCCATTTGACACCTAATCTTAAATCCCAATTTTGATAACTAGTAAAATCTGTGATGGTTCCAGCTGAGATCCCACACCTGTACATTTCATAAAACTCCCAATCAATTAGGACTAGCTAAATATTAATCTTCTAGTAAAGCTGTTGTTAGAGATGAACTGCACTGGGGAACATGTGAAATCTCCTTGATCTTCCCCTGGCATCTTGCCTCATCCAATTCACTTCTTTTCTAGGAGACTTCAACAGGTCTGTAACACTTCTGTGGGCAAACCCAAAAAACAATTCCCTTATTTCCATGAATACTAAATGCACTTGCACAGTGCTGAAGCAAACATATCATGAATTTAAAGAGAGATTGGGAGAGAGTTTCTGAAGAATGTTTTATTTAATAAAAAAAGCTTTTCTTCTGTTCTCTCCATTGTATTTTTTTCTTACTGTTTGAGTGGGTCACCCAGCAGGTAGACAGCATAGGACTTACATATCAGAAAAGCTCTGCAGGATATGTCAAGATGTCCTGGGGAACAGCTGTATACTAGAACACTTTATCCTTCCTATGGACACATATCTGGACCTCTGGTGTTTATGATTGCAGTGATAAATTACCTATTTCTATAGACACATTGTTTAGTGAATATTACATTTTATGCAAAATACCTGTCCTGATGAAAGCAAAAAGTACCTGTTCTATATTTTTAGCTTTGGTTTCTAAAAGACAAGTTCAGGTGTTCCAGATACTTGAGACAAGAATGCTAATTTATACCAGTCTTCTAGGTGTGGGATTGATCTGTAAATTTATTTACTTTTATAACTTTGTCCTTACATGTCAGAAATGTTTTCCATACCATCTTTCCCACAGTTCTGAATTTTAATGAGTAACTTCAGCAACTACTCTGGGGTTTCTACATCAGGGAAGATAGAAAAGAAGAGCAGGGTTAGAAATATCTGTGTGGTTCTTTTTGGAATTTAATTACCTAAATTATATTTGTTATATTTTTGTCTCTTTTTATCTTTATTTTTTTAAAGCTTTTGTTTGATATACTTACACATCAAATTAAAGGAATGAATTAATGGTTTCATGTAGTAAGTTACAAGAAATTGATTTCAGTTTTTAAACCAATGGTTAGCATAAAGTATCATTGAACTCAGTCATGTTGTGGTGAGTAATCTTTTTATAGCCAAAATTAATATAGATTACTTTTCAGTACAGAAATGTAAGAGAGAAGAGTACATAAGTGGCTCCTACAAGATTCATCTGTGGAAAATATTGGTTGTTGCTGGATCTTTAAGTCCAATTTGGCCTCATTTGATCTAGTAATTTTCCATTATATGAGATAACATGTTAAGGAATGGAAACTTGGCCTTAATTTCCAAGTTTAAAACTTCATAGCACTTGGATTTGTGGTAGTCATGAGGAAAATGTTTTGGAATAAACAGTTGAAACCCACGAGTCTCTGTCATGCTGCTAATTGGTTAATAACAACCCCTTCTGGTAAGTGCACCTGATGCTACCCTGTTATTTCATTCTTCTTAATATTTACAGTGTTCCATGACAAAAACTTAGTTGAGCGTAGATGTTGCGAGCAAGTTCACACACACCATGTTTGATGGTTCTGGGCTTACATTGGTAGTATCCCCTACTAAGGGCTGTTGATCTGAGTATAGATTTATCCATGCTTTAGGCTTCAAAGAGCCTTATTCCCCTTAGTAATAATCCTTGGTAGAATAATTAATAGGAGTGGGAGCCCAGCCTGGTTTCCACTGTTAGGAGTCAAGACCTTCTTTCAGCTCTTCTTCACGTATCACCATGTCTTGACTCTGTGGCCTGTGATCACCTGTGTCTACAGAGCCTCCACTCTGATTGTGTCCATAAAGAGAAGCCAGCTGTTTTCATGGGTCATTTGGAGTCAGTGTCCATTTCATATTATATAGATTCATAGAATCATTCTTGTAAGAGGCCTTCAAGATCATTCAGTCCAACCATTAACCCAACACTGCCAGGTTACCACTAAACCATGACCCTAAATGCCACATCTACGCATCTTTTAAATACCTCCAAGGATGTGCTCTGCCATTTTCTACCCGAGGGAGATGTACAATGACAAGAATGACAGGGAACATAAATACAGGGACATGCACTGATTTAGCCCTTATAGGCACCAGAGGGCTTTTCCATAAAAGTGCACTAAGCAAAAATTAGAGCTCCTAACACCCATCCACCATTTGTAATCAAAGTCTGGAGTCTAGATTGTCCATACACATTAAAAAGTGTGCCCACCAAAATCTCTAACATGATGTAGAGAAGCTTTCCTGTGTTACAAAGTGCTACTTGCTTGTTCAGGTGAGAACTTGATGATAAAAGCAGTTCTCTGAACTCTTTCAATCTGTGCGGGTATTCATGGGAATAGATAAAATGTTTTGGGGAGAACTCATATTTGCAGTGCAGAATCAGAGTCTGGTACTGAATAAATAATTGCAGTTGTTTGTTTGATAGTACAAAGAGCAGAGTTCTTCATTTTTCCCCCAAATTAGTTGTCTTTTTGTCTCTTGTGAAATTTACAACATGAAACCCAGATCTGCAAAGATCGCGATTATAAAAATCTCTCTGGTACAAATGTGATGTGATGAGGAAGGATGGTACTCCATGTTATGGGGTTTATTTGGGGCTGTATGTCTAAGGGTGAATTTATTCCAGACTTCATATTATCGTAAAAAAAACCAGGTTCTTTTTTGAGAGGATCTGAAACATTTTCAGAGGTTGTTCTGCCAGTGTTTTCTTTCTGACTGATGTTTACTAAGGAAAAGAGTAAACTGAGAGTAGAGAAGATGATTTCCATTTCTGTCAAGTGCAAACAGTGGGAGTCTTTTTAATTTACTTGTTTAACAGTTCCATCTGTATAAATTAGCTTGGATGTCTTAAGCATTATACCTTTTCTCTTCTTGTCTCACTATTTAAATTCCCTCCTTGCACTGTCAATGCTTGAATTGTGATGTAGGCTAAATATTTAATAGAAGAGAGGGATCCAAACCCTTTTCTTAAATATGTTTCATAATTTCTGCTACATTTGCCAAAGACAGACTTCTATACCTGCCAATTTTGGCAGTAGACAACTCCTTTTAAGTTTTCTTTTGTTGGAAGTCATCTTCTGTTGAATCCTGAATAGGATCAATAAATGTATTTTTAATACACAGGAAGATTCCTTTTTATTTAAGGAGCAGATTCTTAAAATATTTAGCATTCTTTCCATTCTTTGGTGAAATACTCTTCTGTTTCTTTGCTGTATGTGTTGACCTTGGCATTATTGCATACTGTATTTTTGTTTTGTTTCATAGCAAGAACACTCTGAAAAGAGATGGCTGCTTATTAAACCTATCTGTCGAGGAAGCATAAAAAGGTAGTACAATGTTAATATACAGCCGCTTCTCTAAGGCCTTCCTTGTAAAGATCTGGCCTGTAGAATAGCTAAAATCAACAGTGCTGTTTTGAATTGCATCAGCTGAGAGTATAACCCATCCTCTTAAATGAAATTACACAGCACTTGCAAAGAGCCTTTTTCTGAACAATTCACTGAAGGCTCCCATGGAACCCCACATAGGTGGCCTACTTAAGCTTTTGTTCTGCAAACCCTAATTTGTGCAAATAATCCCATTGAAGATCACTTTTATTACTGGTTTTAGAGCTGGGTGTCTGATTGCATAAGTAAAGCAGCCAGGATTGTACTATTCAAACTGAAGAGTGAAAAATTATTATAGTAGAAAGTTCATAAAAGAAGCTCCTCTAATATTTCCTCCACCCTTCCAGTGAAGATTTTATTTTGCAAGATACGATGGGTCTTACACTGTTCTGCAGCCGGGTTGTCTTTGCTAATGAGCAGAAATTATTTGATCTCATTCATTGTTAGGACTATATCTAACTATCTATCCATTCTTTTCTTGCTATTTGCTAGTTTGTAGTTCATAGTATCAGTTCAGATTCACGTATTCAGTTGACTAAAAGTTTTATTATTTTTTCTGGGATAATCAGAAAGAAGTAGCAATAGAGAAAGTAAAGTAAATTTATGGCTCTTAAATGAAGCAAAACAGTTGCTAACTGCTAAAGTGGTCAGGAAAACTTAGTAGCCAGGGGGTATGCTGAATCTCAGAAACCACCTCTTCTTCATAAAACAGCTGCAGAAGTTTGAAAAAACAAATGTTTCAGAAGTCTGAACATGTCTACTGTATCTGTACAGCTTGACCTTCAAAAATTCACATTATGCCAGAAATTATACTTCCTAAATTGTCTTGTTAGGAGTTTCTCTGCAAAAAGCTACAATTCACTTTTTCCAAAATATTATAATAAATGAGCTAACAAGACAGCACAGTCCTCCTGGGACTTGACCCAAGACCTGCCTAACTGAATAGACATTTTCCAGAGATTCCAAGGCCAGAAGGAAACATTGCATCGCCTAAAATTTTTGTGTAGACCAGCCAAAGGACTAAATTATTTTAATTTTCTCCTGAAACCAGTGAAGAGCATTTTTACTAAAGCACAGGTCTTGTAGAGAATCTGCAGGTATTCCCATCTTTGTTTCTTTAGCATTTTATTTTTTAGCTTCAAAGTTATTGATGGCAGCTGTGGATGAGGTGATATTGTCCTACTGCTTCATACTTCAAGAAGCTATGTTATCTAGAGCAAACAACATGTATTTTAATGAATTCCTTATTTATGCCTAGTGTAATGGGTAATATCAGCTACAATGAGATCTCTACACAGCTGGTGTCATTCTGCCAAGGTCTTTTGACCTCAGAACTACAGTGATTTTACACATCAATATCTGCTCTGTCCTATATAAGTATAATAGCACAGTCCTAATATTACAAGTGACACTTGAAAAAACACCATGAGAGGGCTTTTTTCCCCTTTTTATTATTATTGTTGTCTGCCATTTGTAAAGTTTAAGCAGAGCAATTTTAAATTTCTTTCATGTTCTGATATTGCTATACAGTGATTTCTGGAGTTTTTTTTAAACGACACAATAAGTTGTACATCACTTTTACTGATGATAAGCATGACTATGACTTTGTGCTGTAGTAAAAAAGGAATTACACATGGCACCCCTAGTTTTACAGTGAGATGATATTATACTTTACTCTGTTTGGGTAGATACTAAGTTATGAGCCTGAAGGTCAATTGATCCCAGAAAAGGATTGTGGAGTCTGAATGCCAGAATGATCTACTCCAGCCTCAGATCCCAGTTGTAACATGGGGTGAGGGGGAAATGGTGCTCTGAAATAGAAATTTTTTTCAATTAAGAAGGACTTCCAGGGGTTTTCTAACTGTGTCAGGTATCCACTGGCCCCAGTGCTGCTCTGTCTGACAGTGCTTTATTGCCAGAATCAGTTAAAGAGAGAATTTCCTCTCGATTTCCCACATAATGGATATATTGAATATAGTCTATTCCTTTTAGTCTGTGACACATCCAGACTGAGGAATTGTCTTGAGTAAGGTGAATTGCTGTTAATGTGAAAATGAAGATGTCTGACTATGTACCAGAAAATCTCCTCTATCTCTTGGTTGGTAACTTGGTTTTAAAAAGTAGCTTGGTTATAGGAAGAGAAAATGCTGAGATCCTTTTCAGTAGTTTTAGCTGTAATAATTAGGCATTTCTGTATCTTCCACAAGTGAAATATCTCCCTTGGGCCCCTTATTCCCAGGTGTGGTATGCGATGAGATTTGCCCATTCTGAGTTATTTAGTAGATGGAAAGGTAGGCTGGCTTGCACTGGTCAACATGGCAGATAGAAGAGTTCCAGCCACAGATGAGTCTGTTTCGTGCCATGGAGATACACTGATTGTCTGTTTGGAAAAGTTTGTGTAAAGGTAATTACTGGAGGATGAGGTAGGGAAAAAATATTTTTTAAAAATTTTTTAAGTGTGTATAGTTGCTATAAAGGAACAATGGACATTGTTGGGGTACTGTTACAGAGTGATATAATTTTTACCTAATATTTGTGGCATTCTTTCAAGATGCCAGCTGTGTGAGAAAACACTTTGTAGTACAAAGTTATTCACATTTCTAAACTCCTCATCAAGACAATAATTTTCTTCAAATAATAATAATCAAGCCCTAAGCTTTTCATATATGTTTTTATGCATGCATGTGTCTCCAGTCCTAAGTTATCACTGCTAGAATGTGTTTTGGCCCTATGTAAGTAGCAGTGGCATCACAGACTACTTTAACAGCTGCCTACTTTCTCCCATTAGCTTATTTTTATGGAAGAAACATTTATTATGGATAGCATTTGAGACTTTGTACATCAAGGCTTTAAAACAACAGACCAACAGTTTCCTATCTAGAAAATATTTCTCTTATGAGCACTCAGGCAAACACTTAGATATATCAGTGGATCACATAAACAGGTGAAACTACTGGTCCAAGAGATATTTTCACTTTCTGAGGAAGGGTAAATTTAATATATTCCTCAGTTAGATCTTTGGTCTATGTACACAGCCCAAACTTTCTCAGTTTGCCTCCCTTCTACACTTTTCATTAGCTTTCTTTTCTTTTCCTTTTTACTTTCACCATCTTACTGTTTGTGAAAAATGACATATTCTGTAATCACAAATGAAGGAGGAAAGTGAACATGCCATCTGATTTCTGAAGTTTACTTCACAACCTCTTACGCTTTGTGTTCCCATTTAGTGTAGCCTAATTCAACACCATCATTTTAAGGGATCTGCCAAAATTTCAGACGCCTTTTTCAGACTGTGCTTGAGATGTAGGATCTCTTCTCTTCTGTACTCATCTTTTCTTTAATAGCCATTGTTTACAAGTGTTTTCTTAGCAAATTCAAATAACCTAATTTAGGCAATTAGTGCATACACCTAAATTATGTATCTGTTTATGTGTTTTCTCAAATTTCTCAAAGTTATTAAAGAAAACATAGGAGAGGGATGAAAGAAGCATAATCTCAAATTGAAAGGTGTTATTCAGTCTCTTCACTGAAGAAGAAACCCCAGAGATTGTGCCTATTTGTCTTTCCAGAAAACATGGGTTTGCTTCAAAGTGCTTTGGTAATCGATAGATTAATAGCAATGCTCCTGGTCTTCAAGGTATTTTCGTAGATAAATGCAGGCAGGATCAAAGTTTTGTGGGCAACCTTCAAGCAAGAAAATAAATCACTTAAAATTTTTAAAAAGTTGAATACTGCACTTTTTTCCTTCAGCAACATACAAAGTTTGGTAGAGGCAAAGGCAATGCTACTGTCCATTGCTTTTTTCCTTGCCATACCATTAAATCGGTTTCTTAAAAATAATATTTTCCACTTTCCACATTAAAAGAACACCATCCTTTTTAACTGGAATACCTAGATTAATTTCAGCTGAACTAAAATACATAATCAGAAATTGCTATTTAAGAAATACTAAAACCCATTACTACAGTTCAATTTAAACAAAATTTGAACTCAAATAATCTTTTTCAAGCCATGTATTGAAACATTTTTTTTAAACGTAAAATTGCCTTTTAAAATTTTTGAGACTTTTGCTGGATTCAAGCTCAAACAAATTTGAATTGAATTAATTAAAATTTTTGGTGATGTTAAAACATTTTTCAAGGGACTAAATTATTTTTGTGGAAAGCTTCTTACAGCTCTCATGACCTGCCTAAATTGCCAGGTCTGTGTGGTGAGAGGTGCTTGTGCTGAGTAAAGACAGTGAGTTTTGATTGGTGCTTGAAGGACTAATGTGATGTAAATAATAAATGGCAATATTGACTTTGATTTTTATTATACCATATACCTTTCAAGGGTATTGCATTTCAAAGAGCATCACCCCTTCTGCGCCTGCAATTCCTCACTGGCATGAAGATTTGGCATCTAATATTCACCCTACTTTAATTTGAGATAAAATGTACCAGTCAATCAAGGTTGGAAAACCAGTTCCTGGCAGGAGGAACGGATCCTATGGATGTATCTTCTCCTGGCCAGTCAGTGTGTGCATTTTGCACACACAGAAGGATGAAGTTGGATCCCCATGAGCATGAGACTGGATCTCCAGCTGCCATAAACCCCACTGCAGCTTCTGAAAAGGCTCTTGGTTGCAACTGAAAACCTGAGCCTCAGGCTTTGGATGGGCTGCTGAGATGCAGGCAGGAGTCCCTGCCTGCTCCCAGCCCCACTGTGCTGGGTGCTGCTGCCTGCCCCTGTCTGCTCTGGACCTGCATCTTCTCCTGCTCTCAGGCGTGGAGCAACCAGCGATTGCCCAAATTGCTCTCCCTTTAAAAGGTAAATGAATTCAGTGATATGATGCCTTTCTGAGGATTGACTCCTCTGACATAGACATGACTATCTGCATCTGATTCATTGTTCATTATTGTGCACCATTTGAAGGACAGATGGGCTATGTAATTACTGGAAATGGTACAAGTGGGTCAGTCGTGCCAGTCCAAGTTGGAGTTTCTTCTTCAGGCTTGGCTCTGTTATGTCTGCCACGATGAAAAATAGAGATTTCTTTGTTTTCTTTTTAAGCTGTACAATATATTTTGAAATAATCTAATCCTGAATTTAGTGTTGCTGAGTGAGAGTTTTATAATACAATTTAAAAGTTTCTGCCTCCGAGTACAATTAAATTTGCCTTTGAAGCTCAGTTATCTAACTTAAAAACATTTTGATGAAGCCTCAGGCCTACAAAATGTCTTTGCCCTCTTTCCAGGCTCTGTCCATAGACATATCCAAAAGGTAATTTTTATATAGCTTTTTTGACAGGTGATACAGGGCCAGCAAATGTACACATACCAGCTCTGTTCTAAAGTGTCTTTTAAAGATTTTCATTTGCTAATGAATTTAGCTTCCGAGGAAATGAATTAATTATCCTTCTAATCCTACAAGCTCTCAGCTTGCCTTCTCAGCATTTATCTGCCTCTAAGCTTCAATTTATTCACAAGGTTTTCTTACCCTGAGCATTGCAACTCTTCCTCCTCCCATACTCCAAAGTTCCTGCTCTCCAGAAGAGGCATCTGAACTGCTCATATGACAGCTGCTGAACCACTGCACTTAAGTGTGCTGTAGGTGACAGTAAAATGGTAATTCATTTGAGTTTATCTTTACAAATAAAACCCAAAAAAAACATTGCCTCAAAGGATGATCTCAATCAGCTTCAACGTTTGGATTCTCTAGATTTTGAAAGGTGTTTTACCCTGTAAATTGGGTCTAGTGTCCAAGAGGATAGTTTACTTGTTCATACACTCATTTTCACAATAAATAAACTATTGCACAGAGTGGTAATAAATACTACAGAGCAGAGAAATTGCCCCAGTGGAAGAAAGTCCATTGGTACTTTTGCACTGTGCTGTATCATAACTTTAACACTCCACATTAGTCAAGCAGTCATCAGAGAAAAGGGAAACAGTTTTAATAGCTGTCAGTGTATCAAAATGAATTCTCTGAGTATCAGTGTTTAATTTCTGTCTCTAGAATTCAGAAACACGGGGGTTTATACTGACATATCTGCAGCTGCACAATATCTTACTTGATTTGTAATGGTTTGAGGACAGCACAATAGAAAATACTTGATCAGTCCTTCAAAAACAATATGCTGATAGCTTTGGTTTCTTTTATTATTCAGTATTACATGACTGTTTAAAATAACAAAATCTAACCTTAGCATTGGGTAATTTTGCATAGGTAGTTCTTGAAGCTGAAAAGTTCTCTGCAAGATGATGAAAAGAATAATGAAAATAATGAAACTTCAAGTATCATGCTGATATTTTCCCTCTTTAGAATCATCAGGTTACTGCTAACACTTTAGGAAATTAAAAGGCAGAAAAAGATACTTCCCTTCATGTGCTAATTCTAATTGGTTCTGATACCAGGAGAGTTACTTTCTTGGCTGTGACAGATTTATTAGGATGAAGAGCAGTAAATATGTCTGGTATTTGAAACACTGTAGGCTGAGAGAACAATACATTACATTGCAAAGGGGGCAATTTTAATGACCCTCTTTGACCTTTTCTGTGTTTTCTCCAACCACTGTGATCAGAAGCAGAACAAAACCCATTAAAACATACAATTCAGAGATGTAAGGTAATAGCACGTTGTGATGCTTCACTTTGTTAAATGACTCCTGCAAAGTAGAAAATATCAAACAAAAATGCCAAGTCTAGTAGCAAAATAATAAAAAATCCATACACCTGTCAGTAAAGTACTCTTGGGGAAGGCTAGCTCAGCTATGATGGCTGCTTTAGGCTTTGGAGCTTTTGAGTGGAAAAGGACATGTATGCTTTATTCAGAAAGTATTTGACATTTAAGAAGAGGAGGATTTGGTTTGCTTATTTTCATCCAGGAATGAAGTGTAAACTGAAATCGAGAGCATACATTTGTACCAGTGTCCAAGTTCCCTCTAGCTGAAGGTGTGCATATTAAAAAAACCTGTCTATTTCAGTTTCTTCCAGAGCTTTAATGTGAGGCTTCTATTTTAGTGTAGGAATATTTTACCTCTTTTTTTGTTTTTTCATTTCCCAAAGTCAAGCTGACAACACAATAAGATTGGAATACCGTTTGGCAAAAAAACCCAGTGCTTGCTGTTTACTGGTTGCAGTTTCATTTTGTCAAATATGACCTGTTGCATATGTTCCTAATGCAGCCAGCACATCTCTCACTGTGCCAGAATCTATACTGTTGTATGCTGATGATAACTCAGCATGATGGCTGACATGCAGTAGGGTACTGATTATGCCAGAAAACATCCAGTGAAGGGACAGCGCACGTCTGTAAGGACTTGAATGAAGTACGAATTATTGAAATGTGCAGCTGAATGTTTCTCAGCCAAAGCCTTCTACTTTGATTTACTAAAGCCATTACTAGACTTATTTCCAAATAGAGTATTATTAGGAATGCAGCTGGGAGATATTGGAATTGCAAGGGCTGAATAGGACTGAGCAGGGGAAAGGAATTCATTTTGATAGATGTTTTTGACTTTCAAAATATATTTTGCTTGGAAAAAAACCCCAACCAAACAAGACTTCTAGAGAGCTCTGCTCCAAATAAGAGAAAGCTGAGCATTGACAATGAATTCTGAGGTGTGGGGTAAGTGGTTCAAGCACAGCCTTCTGAACTGACATGGGACTTGAACCAAGCTGGTCCTTTTCAATAAGGGAAAATGTTTCTAACATTGAAAACAGATGAGGAAACCTGGGCATCTGCAGTGTATTCCTAACTTTGTTACAGACTTGCAGACAAGGAATGTTCCTGAAAATGTTAGTTAAGCTCTATTTCCAATTGTCTCATTCATTAATTCTGGTCTTCAGTTGCCTTTTGCAGAACTTAAGATCTGTCATAAAACCTTTTCAGGCATCCACATGTAAAAACACTGCATTTTGACAGAACACAAATGTGTTTTGATGTAGTAACACTATATTCCCAATCAGCACTAGTGCACTTGATTTTAGAATCAAAGAATCACAGAAATATCTGGGTTGGAAGGGAGCTCTAGAGGTCATCTAGTCCAACCCCCCTGCTGAGAGCAGGGACATCATCAACTAGAGCAGGTTGCTCAGAGTCTCATCAAGCCTCACCTTGAATGTCTCCAGGGATGGGGCCTCAACTACCTCCCTGGGCAACCTGTTCCAGTGTTCTA
>JANHGN010022317.1:42088-60865 GCA_024605025.1 Megaceryle maxima | reverse complement strand
TGGAGTGATGCAATGGATGGCTACAGGCTCTTTAGAAGGGATAGACAAGGAAAGAGAGGTGGAGAGGTAGCTTGATATGTTAAGGAGTGATTTGACTGTCTTGAATTTAATGTTAGGCACAGCAAGGTGGGAAGTCCATGGATAAGGATAAAGGGGAAGGCCAATGAGGCTGAAATCCTGGTGGGAGTCTGCTACAGACCATGCTGACTGGGCCTGATCATCTGATTGTCCTGCATTTACTGAATGGTGGTACTCAGGATGTTCCGCTCCATCTGCTTCCCTGGGAGACCCTGGTAGAATGAAGTTGGGATAGTGAATTGGAGAAGCACAGCAGCTACAGAAGAAGACCAGAGGCAATCAGGATATTGAAAGGAGACTGAAATTTATTTCCATCCCTGTGCTTTTTTGTAAAAAATAGAGTTCAGTATAAAGATGATTAAAATTCCAGCCTACTCTCAGTACCCTTGTGAATATAAATATTTAATTTTTGCACCATATTACCATCTTTTACCTACTCCATGGTTTTCATTTGCTGAGCTTTTCTTACACTCATTAGGCTTCTCCTGCTCAAAGAGCACAGCTCTTCTATAAAGAGATCCCATTTCAGACCTGAGTCCATTAGCTGGCTGTGGAAATAGAAGCTCTGGAAAAATAATTTTCTAAGCCAAGTTCAGATATGGCACTAGCTGTGATATTATAGCCAACTGACATAAATGATCATAAAACGTTGGTACTCGTGTGTCCAGGAGATTATGTTGCAAGGCTGTATTGCGCAGAATGAATAACTGGAAAGCACAGAGTAGTTGAAACTTCCTAAAAGATGATTTCTTTGTTATCTCCAACCTTCCAGTCAGAAAATTTATAGTTAGAATACGCCTCATGATGAGTATGTTGTTATCATTGCTTTGCAAAGCAGCAGCACCTCTTTCTAAAGCTTGCCTTATCTCTTGCTGACCTCTGAAGCTGTAAAGATGAGTGTTGTGTCATTTAGAGCAGGAGATGTCTTATCTTTATAACCAGCACATTTTCAGAGCAAAGTAAGGATCTTATTGCTTGCATTCCACTATGGAAAAGTTTATTTAAAACAGTAAGGAATCTGATCACTGCAGTGTATGGTATGTTTATACTACCACTTACTCCTGGTATTTAATGCAATTGTTTTAGACAAAACATACTTTCATAGGGCTAAATCCACAGCTTGTATTCAGCTTTCACAGTCTACAAGTTCTCAGTGATTGGAAAAGGATCTTTGTTTTTTGTTTATGTATAGCTTAAACTTACAATTACTAATAAAAACTGGAAATATGTGCTCTTGAGATGACCTTGTTTACATGCAAATGTCTGCGAGATACCTACATCTTTGTGTTTATTAACTAAGTTAATAATAAATAATAAATAATAAATAATAAATAATAAATAAAGCAGAATCTCCCCTATAAATTTGGGTATACTCCTCATTTCACATGGTTCATTAAGCATTAGTCCCTGAAGGTTTACTTTTTTAGAGCGCTTGTTTTATCGGAAACAATTTCCTCATGAGTGACTGTTATGCTGGAGGAAACATCATGTCTATAAACTAGATGGTTATATACTACAGTAAGCCTTGAGCAAGGTAGTATGTTTTACATAATTACATATGTGGGAAAATAGATCAATTAAAACTGAAAGTGTAGTTACTTCCTTAGATTTGTGTTGGACTGCGAGGCATGGTTTGAAGGTCCTTGGTCTAACTAGTTGATGAGTTCAGGGCTAGTCTTCAGACTCTCTCTACCAACAGAGACAGTAAGATTAGTAATTTCATCAAGAAAACACTGACTTTTCTCTAGTAAGACTAAAACTTATCCTGTACTGCAAACAGCGTGTTATCAAAATACTATGTAATGAGATCCCTTATTTTTATATAACCATAATTTTTACACAACCACTCTTCATTTGGCTGTTAATCACATTGAACCAAACCAAATGTAGCTCACTGCCAAATGTTTCTCATTAGCCTATATTGTAAACTGCCATTTACATTCAAGAATTTAAAGAGCAGTTATCAGCTTCAGGTACTTGGCTCTGAATTTCAGTTTATAACCTGCCTTATGAAAATCAACCACCTTTTATTTATTTTTTAACAACGTTCCAAATTTTAGGTCTAAACACTGGAAAGTACTTGTTTAAATGAATATTTGTCAAATGTAGATTACAACATTTTGTCAGTTAAAAAAAAGGAGACTGAGTAAGAGGCAAATATTTGCCAGTATGAGGAAGTTCAAGCTTCTTGAACAGAAAGAAATATCTTGTTTCAAAATCAGGAGAGACTGCAACAGACAGGCCTTTCTGTCTGCAACAGACAAAGGATGGATATCCAGTTTTAATATGTATAACTAGATGTAAGTTGCAAAATAAAGAAATAGAAAATATTGCTGGAGGATGGATCATAATCTAAGAAGGAAATGTTTTATTTGAATTAACTTCTTTTGCACAATTTCTTAGGTTTCCTATTGCCAACATGGAGGTTTTTTTGAGCACTCTTGTCCTGCAGTAGGGGAGAGGAACAGTAGACCAAAATTAACATAATTTTTCATAAATTTTCCTATCAAGTGTCTTGATGGTTTTAATTTCATTTTATAATATTACCAAGATTTTTTAATATGCTTAATGGAGCCATACTAATTAGTGCCTTTGGAGAAGTTAGAAGATAAAATGTTTTTGTGAAAAAAAAATGTATTAAATATTTTCAAAAGGATATAATTACAATTTTTCTCTTCTATTTTATAGTCCTCTCCTTTGGTCTGACTGCTGCTTAACACTTTATATGATGAAACAAAATTATTTCCTCTTTTGTTTAATTCTTGAAACTTAGCATGATTTGTAGAAAGGAGAGCTGAAGAACATCATGCAGAAAAATCTACTTTGCAAACTCAATGAGTTACAATTGATTTTTCTTTTCTCTGAAAAAACGTTTGCATGCTTTATGTGATTTATGGTTCATTAGCTCGGGTTAGAGAAAACTTTTACTCTGTTATTGTGAACTTCAGAATTCAATAAAAAAAGGAAAATGCTTCACTCGCAGAGATCCTGAAAGAAAAATTATGGTGCTTCAGAGTATAATTTGGGATATGGTAGCAAGCTGCTTTCTTTTTTAATCCTTACTAATTTAAGAGCATGAGTCTCATAGAAGCATAATGGACTTGCAGTCTGAAATCTCTCTAAATGGGAAATTCAAATGCACCACTGACTGTATTAGGCAAAATTTTCCCAGTCCTTTTTTGACCAGTCAGGGGGATAATAGGACACAAGCCTGACTGTTACATCTCTGCTTGGCCTCTGCATCCTTTTAGTGATGGCAAAGAGAGAATCTGAATTTCTTTCAGTTAAACCTGGAATGATCCCTTTTAGACAAAAAGTTGACTCCAACAGCTCAATCCAACCAGATAATGAAAGGAATTTTTATATAACCTTTCTTGGACTCCATTTAGCAAAGTAGATATTACCACTGCTTTGTGATAACATGGGTTTCTTTCTGCTATGGCAGCAAAAGGGACACAGAAGTAATAGGGAGAACAACAGCATTATCTTTCCTACCAGAAGCGTAGGGAGATCCACTAGTTGTTAAGATTTGTGAGCAAAGCATCTGTCTTGTGTCACTATCTGTTATATGCACAGCAAGGAAACCTGTTACACGCTAATTATTATTCACAAGAGGAAGCTTTGCTTTTCCATTTACAGCAAACTTCTCAATAGGTAGGATAATTTTCAAAACATCATCTCTTTTAATGAAGGTATTTGCTTTTGTTGCATTTAGTTATGAAAAAAGTACCTTATTCTGGAAACAAGCACTGCTTCTAAGCCAGATCTCTAGCAGATGTAAGTTGACTTAGGTTTCATTTGATGTTGCTGGACCTGTTACTTCACTCCCCCTCCTCTCCTGAGTATTTGTGCTACTAATTTTTTTCTCCTATAGGATGCAGTATTTAAGGTAAGTGTTCAAGCTTCCAGGACAGCAGTTGCCAGCTTTATTAAGTAACTGGAGTGCAGGAGTCATGCTTACACTTCAGGCTTGTTGACAGGAATTCCACAGGGAGATCAGAACTTTATTCCAAAGTACAGCACAGTCTTTCTCCAGAGAGGCCAATGAATGTGAGAGAAATGTATGAACAGGCAAGCACCTCTGCAACAATTATTACTTAGTAATATTGGAAAGATAAGAGCACTACTTTATAAGTTTGCCTCTTGTTTCTAAAAATAGATTTGCAACTGCTTAGGTTATATCAGATAAATTTTCTTACTTTACAATTTACTGGATAATGTGGAAAAGAAGGTGGAGGGTATTCCTTTCATGTCAATCACAATTATCTCCTCTCATTGGTATTTTTTCCCCCCTTCCTTTTTTGCAATGTTTTTAAAATGCTGGTGATTTTGTAAATTAAATTGATAATTTACAGCAATAAGTTGTAGCAGTGCTTTAGAAAATATTTACTTTTCTGTTTATTCCTCTCCTCTTCCTCCATGGTTCATCTTTTTTTCTTTCTCTTCCCAAAATTATTATTAATGAAATTTAGTACAGATTTATTGACAATTTAATTACCCTGAAACTGTGTTATTTTTCTTTTAAAATCTGACTGTTGTTGAAAACCAGTTTTTATTGAGCTCTATTCATTACTGAAATATTGAATACTTTAATCATAAGTTTGTGTGTATTAGTGAGTATATTCATTAAACCTTCTTTATGTCCCTTTATTTCCAAATACTTTTCCATTATTCCCTACTTACTTCCTGTATTGTGATAGATTCTTTATAGTCACATATACACTTCACAAAATTTGTAGATTGGGAGAAGAACACAGAGAAAAGAAAAATAGTTTGAGGATTAAAACACAAGTGACGATCTGGGATCACTTGTGTACATATCTCAAGAGACGTGATGCAGATTTTGTTGTCATACGTGCATCCTGACTGTCTGTCAAAACAGGATATACATGTATGTCTGCCTGCCACTTTTATTTTAAAAATAAATTTTAGTACATAGCTATAGAACAGGCTCTAAATTTTTTTTTTTCTTTTTCAGTCTTAAATGCTGAGATTGATTTCAGTTTTTATCTGACATGCACAGTATAACATACAGACAGGCTCTTCAGAAGCAGTTTCACTATTGTTCCACCAGATGAACAGTTCCTGGACCAAGCAAATAAGGGTTATTTTAAAAAGTGCATAACTTGCATAACTCAGGGCAATGGCTAGTGCAAAGGATGTGATGTATATCTGGTGCATTATGGAAGGCTGGAAAATGAAAAGACATCTGAGGAAAGATATATGGCTGAGTTGGAAGGTCAGAGCTCATGAGATGAGACTAGGTAGAAAGGGGAAAATGGAGAATATGTTCTGATTAAAGAAAGCAGACCTATGTCAATGATGACATAAAAGGTCTTAATTTTTAAGGATGGATATTTTTCCTGACCATGGCTTCTTTACTCCTGTTTTAAAAAAAAATTATGCAAAAGGTTAAGCTTGAGAACTAACATCTTTTTGTAGTGCTGACCTCTTAAAAGAGATATCTGTCCTCTGCATACAAAAACCCCATAAATTTATTCTCGGACATGTACCTAATGCTATTTCATTGGTTGGAACCCCCCATGTAGGTTGTCAGGTCCAACTTCTCCACCACCTTAATCAAAATGCTGAATGAAATAAGATAAAACTGATGATTGTGGCTGGCTGCCTAATTCTGTATCAGCCTGGAACAATTGCTTTCACAAGAAAATGGTCTTTTTGTTAAAATATTCAGTATTCTCTTTTCAAGGAAAGAAAGTCCACTTTATTGCAGAGTTAGCACAGACTTGTGCTGTAAGCCACCAGAAAGGAGTAGAGAAGCAAGTCTGAAGAACTCTAAGCCAGATAAAAGTCATGTTTGAGTTCTGGGCCTGATGTCTTGGTGAAATATTTTTGCTCTGCTACAGATTTCAATAATGTGACTATTTCTAGTATTGTAATATGGAATAAAACACCAGATAGAGGTATGAAAACTTCTCCAATAGTGAACCAGAAATCTGCTCAAGTATTTGCCTGAATTTCCATCTTCTTTATAATGCCTGAGTGAGCTGGTGAAGAATGACATGGGAATGTCTTGACTCTCCCTCTTTTGTATGACGAGCAGCCTCTCTCGTGTTTGTAGCATGATAGCTGAGAACTACACGGGTGATGAAACTATTTAGTGCTCCTCCACTCCACCTCTTTTTCCCTAGGAAGTTCTGCAAAGTTATGAAGTGGTTTATCTTGCACGTTGCCGTGGTGATGCTCGCTTTAGAGATCAGCAAGGCAGAGCTGTCACAGTGAGTGATTGCACAAACTTTGCAAACCGATTAATGTGCCTGAAACACTGAAAATATTAAACTGTAGTCTTTAGTTAATCATAGTGCCAGGGGGACAAAACCAGAAACAAGATTAATGCTGTGGCTCAAACAACCTCTGCAGTGAGAGAGACTGATGTAGTCGGAGTGGCCTGTAACTGAGGTCACCACTCCCACTCACCCTTTATCCCCCAGCTCTTCAGTGTACAAACTTTCCCCTTCTGATGCTGGGAGCCTTTACATTGTAATACTAGTGTAAAAACAAGGAACTCTGCAAGACACATTTTCTCCTGTTGTTCACCTGCCTGTGAAAATTGTGTTCTGACAATTGAATTTTTCAAAGCAAAAGTGAGTGATCTGCTTGTTATTGTTTGCATGATACATTTGTCCCTGGGGGACCTCATGTTCAACTCATCCATTATTTAAAATTCCTGCTGAAATCAATGGACCTTCCAAGTATGGAATGAATGCCAGAACCTCTCTACATCTGCATAAGTAATTGCTGCTCATCGTACACTAGGCCTCATGAAGAGCTGCTTTACTGTAATGATTTCCAGTGGAGCTCACACTAGAAATATGCTTTCTTGTCAAACTGTCAATGTTTTGGAACATTAACAAATAGTGAGATGTTATGAAATACCTAGCAGTAAAAATACTAACTCTAGATCAGCCTCCTGTGGTTGAGGAATATGTTCTCTCTCAGTTTTCAAGATGTGCCTTCACCTTGCTCCATCTCTGAAGCTCAAGCTTGCTAACAGTTACACAGGTAAATTAAAGTTGGAAGGAACATTCACCTAACTAAGGTGAATTCAAGAAGGTGTTTCTTATGACAGTTCTTTCATATTTAATCAAAATATATTAATTCTATTTATCTAGTAAGAAAAAAGCAACAATGTAAACAACCTGCTACAGTTTGATTCTTTGATTTCATACCATAACACTGTATTTGGTCTATATTATTTTCTAGATGTTTCAACTCTTTACTTTTTTTTGACAATTACTTAAAATCTACTTTTTATATAAAGGAGTGCATGTACTGTAGATTGATATCTATCAGAATGCACAGTGTACAATAAAAGGGTAGAGCGATAATAATACAAACATAGGGTAACCAGATGTCAACCAAGCATGAAGTCAGGAAAAGGTCATGTGCTGCAGCTTACAGCAGCTCAGCAAGAAACAGGAGAAAACAAAACCACTGACATTTTCTGAACTCACTTTTCTGAACTCTTCCAAAATGCATATGAAACACTGTGTTGGCTCATGAATTTTTTTTTTTTTGGGGTGTGTGTATTCAGAGGAAAAAAAGCTTTCTGAATTTAGTCTGAGGAGGAAAGGAATATGGTGGCTCTGGTATCCAAAGGTGTGGTTTCTTGTCAGTGTGAGTCCTTGTCCTCCCATAGCTCTCCACACACAGTGCAATAGGGCTAAAGATCCCAAAGGTTAGAAAAACTCTATTGGCCAAATTGCCCCAGATGCAGCCCTCCCTTCCTTCTTATAGGAATTTTGTGCTTTTTCTCTCTCATCTACAACAGGGCCGCTCTAGGAATATTTCAGACCTTCTTTCAGCTCTAAGAGGTACACTGCAGCTGGAGAGACAAGTTCTGGGGGAATAGGGGTCTGTATCTATATTACATGTCATTGACTGAATGTCCCATTAGAAACTTTGACTTTTACCAGTGTTTAATGCCCTTGAAATCTATGCTTCTGACTCTCGGGGTGACATTGTCTGCAAATCTGTTTTCTAGCTGGTGCCTTTCTCACTTGCTTTGGTGTGCTTGGATGTTTTGCATGTTCTATGTGGAGAAAAGATCTTTCTTATAGCTGCCCTCCCTTTAAGTACTGCAATGCTGCAATAAGGTCTCCTCAGAGCCTTCTCTCCTCCAGACTGAACAACCCCAGCTCTCTCAGACTAACCTCTTAGGAGAGGTGTTCCAGCTCTCTGATCATTTTTATGGCCTCCACTGGATCTTTTCCCATAGGTTCATGTCTTTCTTGTACTGAGGACTCCAGAGCTGCACAATACTCCAGGTGAGGTCACAGGGTGTTATTTAATTTTTGCACATGACAGTGTTGTTTTAGAAAAGAAATGGAATAAAAATTTAAACTCTCCATTTATTAGAAAGTGTCAAAACATCAGTTTATTAAAAGTTCATGATTTTTGGAATGTCTGTTGCAGATCTCATTACACTGAAATCTTAAAGAATGGTAAACTCATAACTAGTTGGTAGTGAACTATTTTCATTAATTTTCAAATAAAATCATAATAAATATATCATCCAAGGGAAGAGAAATCTGGTTGATGTTTGATAGAAATGCCTTGTTCTATCTCCAGCAGCATATTTGGGGTATGGGAGGGTATAAGAAAAGAAGTGCAGTAGTTGTCCCACTCTGTGGATCCCAGCATTGACCTAGACACAGGACAGTGGAATTAAGTTTTTGATTCTGTAATCTTCAACAGTGTAACAAAATCTCTTCCCCAACCCCCCCCCCAAATGAAACAAAGAACAATCAAACAAACAAACAAAACCAAAACAAGCAAACAACAAAAAACAACCAAACAAACACAACCTCCTTGTTAGTTTAAACTCTGTTAGGTTTATAAATCACCCACTCTTCTTTCAAAGTCTATCAAACAAAAATGCCAGGAGCTTGTTATGGAAGCAGGGGAAAACTACATTGTTAACATTAGGATATGACTTGCCATCTGGTTTTACTTAGTTCAGTAGGATGGAAGGTTTAATATCAAATGTGTGCTGCTCAACCTGAGTTCCTTCTCAGTCACTTAAAGGCATGTCTTTGCAGACATTACCAAAATGTATGCTTTGTGGTCTTCCAAATACACTTGTATTTCTCATGTTGCTGATGATCAATATGTATAGTTACACATGTAAGTGTCAGTCACTTGTGATTTATGCTTTAAAAATAATTCACTATAATTCAGTTAATGGGGCCATATGTTGAGTCAGCACTTTGAACCTCTAATCTAAAACCTCCATTGTTAGTCCAAGGCATATATGTATATTTCATTGCCAGATATTCACTAATGTCAAGTCCTGCCAATTTAATGTCAGCTAAGATTCATAATTTTCTAAATACTCTGTACTCAAGCTAAGTTCTGTGGATGTGTTTTGAAATGCATTTTTAACCTATGTGATCTGAAACTGTGAAATCTGACTGTTTAAAATGTAGTTATTTTACATGTGGTCACTTAATGAACTGTGAGTGTTGGTCTACTTAACATTTTTCAGTTTAAGGATATTTAAATTCTTCTTAAGGTAAATTAAAGTGGGCTTGTCATTCCCCTGTGATTACATTCAAGCAGCTTATCCCATTATGATAACTCATAACAAGTTGCATAATGCTGCTCATCCAGTGTGCTGCACAGGGCAGAGACGCACCATATGCCACAGAGGGCATATAGGTGTTTTTGCTCACTGAAAATGATACAGCATGCTTTATTGGCCACCCCATGGCATACTTTCCATACTGCCTTATTTTTGCTTGATATTGCTCTTAAGTCCCAGTTAGATATGCTTTACCTAGGCATAACACCAGGGTCAATATAAATACAGGAGACAGTCTAAAAATTGTCTTCAGAGCATGGGATAATGACATTAAGTCAATGAAAGATACAGGTTTTCTATATTTGCTATAAAACTGAGATCTTCATAAAAACTGAGACTGCTCTGCAACTTAAGATGCTTGACTGAATTCACTAGTTTTTGAAATAACTATCCCTTGATCAGAAAGTGCCGGCAATGCTAAGTCTGTGAAAAGAGGCATTTGTTCTCTTGCAGAAAATAAAGCATCTGAAATCAACAAAGAATAGTTATGCTTATTGGTATGCTGATTTTCTTCTTCTTTTTTTTTTTTTTTTAATTTAATTTAGATAGACTATCACAGACGTTGGAGTGGCTGAAAACTGTCTGTGAGGATTTATTCATTTTTTACACATGCAGGTATAATTTTTCTCAGTTATAATTATATAAATCTGGTTTAACTTCAAGCAAGCTCCTCCAGAATTGCTCTGTGATAACACATGGGGTTTGTAACATTTACCTATGTAAAATTGCAAGCCTTCCACAATTAACTTCTTTTGCTAAATGATACGGCCAATCAGCAAAGTGCAAGCAGCTGGAATATAATTTTGAGGGCTGCATTATCAAATTATCAATAAATTAAAGTCATTAGCAATTCAGTCTAAAGTAATGTGCAAAAAGACATACAGTTACCTTGGAGGAATGAACAAGCATATTAAAACTGGCAAGAAAACCCATCAGTAAAACAGCTGGTAATCAGTCTTGAAGGAGTTTAACAAATGGCTGCATTATGAAATGGATGCTGTCATGAGCTCTAAACTTTTTAGCAATGATTGCAGAAGAATAAGAAAGAGAAAGCTTAAACCACAATTATGACATAAATATCTTATAAAGAATGAGGTAAATAAGAAATAGCTTTCATACATTTTGTGTTGGTCAGTACTTTTAAAGAACATAGGGTGAAAAGAACTAATTCATCATTCTTCCAAGATAACTGTATTTTCAGCTTCAAATCCAATTTCTTTGTTTTCAACATTTTTCCCTTTTTGTCACTTTAACACATTGTAAATAATTTTGGTGCTCCAAAACCAGCACCAAACAGAGAAATGTAGTTTGATATCAAAGTCTATAAATAATAATGAAAATAATAAAAACATTTCAGGTCACCCTAAAGAAGTTTAGTTCAGAGAAACAAGAAAGTTGAGGCCAAGCCAATGTGAAGCTGGCATACTGCATCTCTGGTTTTCTGATGGGGGCATGAAACACTTCAGGGTGAAAAAAAATAAACTTTCTAAGTCAGTGATGTAGAAACAGTATTTTCAATTAAAAAAACACCCAGTTTTGATGCAACATTTCTCAAGGTAAGATAATGAAAAAATGTTTTATATAGTTAAGCCATCAGAATGGAGAATGACAAACTCAAAACAAAGTCGATTAGTGATCTTCCAAAAGTCTCCAGGGCATGGCAACACCCCACTGTACAGCTTGTCAGGTAGGAGCAGGAACTAGAACAAACCTCCATCTAGCCAAGTTGAACATTAGCTAAACTTCTTGAGGATTTTTTTAAAACATTTGTGGTCATTTTCTTCATCTAGAGGGTTGGCAATATGTTATCATGAATAACTGCCTTTTGGCCTTACCATTTTATGGTTATTATTTCATTTTCATGTGTTGGAACTTTGTTTTAATTAAATTTTAGCTTGGAAAGCCATTAGGAAAAAAAGATTAGGTATATTCTAGTAACTTAGGTTTTGCATCTGGTCTCTGATTTATGACTGTATTAGCATCTGTTGTTTTCAAGGCTTATTACTGTCATTTCATCATGGCTATGTTATGATTTTAATTATGTATCAGGAGCAAGAAGTAAAAGATAAAATGAAAAAAAAAGCCAACCTAACAGATAAAGTATTCCTCAAGCCCACGAGAAATATCCAACTCATGGGACTTAAAACAAGGTATAAACAACTTTAAAGTATATATCAAAACTCAGCTCTTTTGAATCCCATATCTCAGTTTAGCTCCACTGAAGCCATTGAAATTACTGAATTAAGACTGTTGCAGAGTTAATGATTAATATATAATGACTTATATTTTTGATGAAAAGGAACAGTGTGTCTTGTCTACTGCATCTGTTACTTCTTTCACAAAAGGAATAGATGAGACTGTAGACCTATTTGAACATATTTCTTTTAAAGATTTATCAGTAAAGACAAATTATATTTTTCAGTCAAAGTCTTTCCACCTGTGATAAATATAGAGATTTAGTTATTTAAGAGAAAGTTCTTGTCCTTTCTGATTGTTTTGTATAGAAATGTAATGATGGTAGCTAATCCAGGTTCTTAAAATTTCATTGCAATCAAGCAAAGAAAACCTCCATATACTTAAATGTAAATTCAGATATTTAACAATGAAACAATTAAAATTAGTTTTCTTTTTCTTTGTTTCTATTTTTTAAATTGTTGTTGTTTTTTAAAGTAAACATTTCTAAATAAATGGAAACTTTTTCTTCTTCAGTATCATCAATTAGGAGAAAAATACAGTCAAGCAGACTGCTCTATACTTGTGCATATAATATTCCTTACAGAAAATCTACTTATACTGACATTTTTCAACATTTTAAATTTCCTGTAACAAGTTTTGGCTTCATGTAGTCAGGTGCTATAAGGCATAAGAAACTGAGGAAAATGGAAAAGAATTGGGTAGAGGCAGATAAATTAGAGCATTTTGGTTTTTTCCTAAATTTGTTTATGTACTTTAAAACAAACAAACAAAAAACCCCCAAACAAAAAACCAAACAAACAATCTCACCTCATTCTGAAGGAAAGTTAACTAAGCTCTTCACAGGAATATACTGGTTTGTACCAAAGGATGTTGCAGTGTAAAGATACAACATGATCACAGCCTTACTTCATGTCTTACCTATTTACATGGATAGGGAAAGACATATCATAGAGATGTTATGAATAAAGAATCTACTACACAATACTGGTGAAGATAAAGATGAAAGAAATCCTTGTGGCCATGTGATTTCTATCAGAAACTCAATCTGACAGCAGGAGAAGATGTTAGGAGTGAAGTCAGACTGGAAGCAGGCCAGGCAGAAGTTGTGACCACTGGAAGGAACAAAGAATTCAGTAAATGAAATCACAAGGAGGCTTACTGCAAAATGAGAAAATGCAACAGTTACAAATTACAACCGAATGCATTCCAGCTAGACAGAAGGATAAAACTGCAATGTGAATGATTAAATACCAATATGGGTTGTCCAAAGAGAGTGTAGAAAATTTCTGTGGTGTGTCTTATCCATGTTGGTAACTTTTCCCACTTCTCTGCTGGTCTGCCTTTTATAGTTCTTTTAAAGCACTGTCCCCTTATGTGTTGAATTACCAATGTTAATGAATATTGATCTCATCTAAATTACCCAGGGAAAGCAATGCTCCTCTAGATTAGCGTTCTATAATGCTTAGTGGTCTAAGAAAAAGATTTGTCATCGACAGTAATAGACATTGCAGAGGAAATAAAAGGGACCAGGTACTTAAAAAAGCACTGAATACTTGCTTAATTAGAAATGGACAGTTCAAGTACAAAACAAGCAGATACACTGAAATATATTAAATGCTTGATAAAAGATAAGCAAACCCTACATGTTTTCTTAACAGAGGAAGATATTTTCTTCCTAGGAGAACAGGATAAATACTGGTTTACACCAGTGGTCTTTTTATTACAGATTTTCCACAAAAGTTCTCTAAGACACAGAAAGCAGCAGACAACACAATGTACAATTACACCAGTGAGAAATATTGAATTGCATCTGCATCTCAGAAGCTGCATTTATTGATGTTTACCTTGCATTCCAGGTTTAATAAAATGACAAAGTCATATGCAGTATAGCACTGATCTACTTTCTGAAAAGTCCTGCTCTGAGAAAAAGTCCAAGTGACCTGGTATTGCTGCAGATAAAGAACACTGCCTAAAAGTAAGAACATGACCTTTGAATTTAAAAATCTGTTCCCATGATTTTCAAATGTTTCAGTTTGTGGACAATCAGTATGATTCCCAAATTTCTGCAAGCGTCTTATCAGCATTTTCTGAAAATCAAACCTATAACTAATGTTTCAATAGTTGTCACTTTCAAAAAATTAATCTCTGATTGTATCCATCCGATGTGTTTGTGAGTACAAAGAGTATGCACACTGCATACTATACATTTTAAAATGTAATTCTGTGCATATTATACATACTGTAAACTAGACTGTTGATGAGGCCTATATAGTGCAAATCTATTGGCTCTTATTTTATATACATAACTCCATGTAGCTAGACTCATAAAATCATTACATGGGTGAATTAATTTGATCTGAGTAACTGAAGGGATTGCTTATGAATATATTTTTAAAGAGATAATCCCTAGACACCCAAAATTGTGAAGGGGTATTCACTTACTAACTTTGTAAATATTTTCACAGTGTTACGCTTTTCAACCTAAGTCAATTAAAAAAAGTAGGTATAGGGTATAACATGTTGCTTGATATTGAAAATAACACAAGGGCCTAGATTCAGAATTTCATGCTTGAAATGTTGTCACTATTCTATCTTGCATCTAGATTCTCAGCTGACAGAAAGCAGGGTCTTCTCATGCTGACTCTAAAGAAGTTTCATGTGGTAATACCAAATGAATCACAGTCATAGAATCATTTAGGTTGGAAAAGACCTTCAAGATCATCAAGTCCAACTGTTAACACAGCACTGTCAAGTCCACCACTAAATCATGTCCCTAAGTGCCACATCTACATTCGTTTTAAATACCTCCAGTGATGATGACACTGCTTCCCTGGGCAGCCGGTTCCAAAGCTTGACAACCCTTTTAGTGAAGAATTTTTTTTCCTAATATCCAATCTAAACCTCCCATGGTGCAACTTGAGACTGTTTCCTTCGATGTCTGGCTTGTGCTCGTTATAGATAAACATTTTTCACATGTGTATATTGATTCACTAGCATGAAAGTACCACTTGATATTTCAGCATCCACAGAACAGAGGGAGATGTTCTTGTGGAAAACACTGGCATTTTATGGCTAATCTCAAAATCAAGTAAATATTACAGAAGATATCCACATATTGTGGTACTGAACCCTTTTTAATTACACAAGGTAATTAACATTAACTTGAACATCTTAGGACGTCTTCATTAGTGTGTTATTTAAAGAGCAAATCTCTCTAAGTAATAGGAAATAGGTATAAAAAAACCAAAAGCTGAAACATAAACAGGTCTAGAAACTACTAATTTCAAAGTAGCCTTGTTTTAAATTTAAGGTGGTTTGGCTCATATGTATGATATTTCCAGCTTATTATCAGATGTGTCTTGGTTTATGAAGGTCTGGATAAGAAAATAACAGAATCAAATTAAATAAAAAGTCATTATAAGTATTTAATAAATTAAAAAAAAATAAAGGGAAACAAACTCTCATTTTGATTTTTCACTTTTCAAAATATTTTAAAATCTTGATTTCTTTCTCCTAGAAACAGTGACCATGTTTGACTGCTAAGTTGATGAAGATAGCAAATTATCTATGTGCCATTTCTTGTGGCTGCAAGTTACAATGAAAAGATACTTAAATGTAGGTAAAATGTATTCCTCCCTTTTTAGTGCTTTAAGGCCTATAAAGCCAGTGAAGAAGGGAGAATCCATTGGTTCAACCTATAGAAAGATGCCAGTGGTGTTGTCCTGGGGCTGGTGATGAGGGAATAGTGGAGTTGCTTTATTTTTGACCTTCAGGTTTCTATATGCCTGCATGGTGTAACTTTCTAACAGATGTAGAAACAAAAAGTTGTGTTAGATGTTTCTGGCCTTCAGTTGTGTCAAGGATTAGGGTCAGGGCTGTCTGCTAAACCTGTATTTGAGTATTTGTGCAACGGAATCTTCATTCAGTATGGAACAGCTGCATATAAACTATTCTGTTTCTTACCTCTGTCCTGCCATAAAACTTGAGATCTTCTTTAGGGACAGAATGTCTTAAATTTGTAGAGACTTGTCAAAATCCTTTGTAGATACCTTTAATGTGTGCAGTTCAGAGCTGACAGTAAATGTTTATATTTTTCTAATATACAGAACTTCCCTGGGATACTAGATCTCTGTGACCTGCTTTTGTAACCTCTTTTGCTATATTTTGTGGTTATTTCTTTCAACATGTAGCGTCTCACACCTGCATTTTCTAGATTAAAATTCTGTTTCGCGTAAGTTATTTTAATACTGTTCCTAGAAAGATTTTTAGTAAAACAAGGAACTGCAGTTGTGTGTTGGTGTGTTGAAATCACCAGAGGAAAAATCTAAGAGTAAGTTAGCAATGTCTAAAAATGTAAGGCTGAAATCAGTTCTCCATGTGTGCCTAAGTAATGATGATGCTATGGGGAGTTACATGTGTACCATGTTGAGAATACACCTCATAGAGCTTCTGTCTAAAAGTCTAGGTTTATTAATATGGTAAAATTAAATGAATACAAGAGGGAAATATCTGATTAGTGATATGAAACTATAAATCATAGTCTGGGTCACAGAAAGTGTATGGGTGTGAGTAGATTCTTTTGAAGGCAAGAGTTCATAGTGTTCAAGTGGAATTTCATGGTGGGAGAATTAATAAGTCCAATTTCCTCTAAGTGCTATTATAAGAATATTTGTCCTTGAGAAAATGCTACCTGAGGTTTTTGCACTTGCTAGAAAATTATTCTATTAGAAGCATGTTTGTGGGTAGAAAGAAGTACTTCTGAATTGAAGTATTGGTTAAAAGGATCTGATTTACTTTATTTCAATACCAGTATGGCCTCAGATCAAGGATCATCTGCTGATTTCTTTTTTGACCCTTGCAGACAGCATGTGTGGATATGTCTACTTTCATAGGTATGTATGTGTGCAGATACGTGTTTAGAAGTGTTGCGATCTTAATTGGCATATAAGCCAATTCCATCCTCACGGGTCTTTAGCACTACTGAAAGGCAAGATACTTTCATTCTGGTACACACCTTTTTAAGATACTTGCTGGTTCCAGAGCAGGAGTGACCTATGCCTAGTTCAATACAACAGAAACACACACCTATCTGCGTGCTTCCATGCACATGTACCCAATCATTTAATGAGTAATTCTCTTTTGCCCACACTTGTTTACATTCCTCCCACTTCAGGAACGCAGTTTCTCAAGACGCTAAAAATTTTCACAACATCTGTTTTGGAGTTTTTTTGGCCTGTTTTTCCAATAGTTTTTATGGAATAAAGGTGATCTACTGATAGAGGTGTCCTTGGTGTTTAGAATGATGAAAATCGGTGGTGACAGGGCCCTGTAATTTATGACTAGGCATGGCAGTGGGAGAGTGCAAAATATGGTACTAAATATGAACAGTCTGGGGTATAGTTTGGGCTGCAAGGAATAGAATTGAGATGTGTGGTGCTTGGAATAGGGCAAAACACTAAGAACGGGCTATGCAAGGAAATTCAGTCCTGGGTGGGCTGAATCTTGCATCAGTTCCCCTCTCCTCCTGAATATACGTATACATATGTGTGTGTGCACATATATATATGAAAGTGTATATATATGCTTCTGAATGAAAGCAATTTGACAGGAAAGAAAGAGATTCAGACAAAATATATGGAAAAAACACATGAACTACACTTGGAGTGTATTTTCCTGGAGTATTGGTCCAAACTGTATATGTGTGGGTATCCAGCAAGCACTGTTAGTAATTGCATGATGTTGTCACACCTCTGTAAAGGTAAGTAAAAATCTGACTGTCCTGATGGCCACCTCTAGAATTCTGTAGAGGATATATTGGGAAATTGGTGCTATTTCCACCTAAGTTAACCCTAGTTTAGGTCTTTGATTCCCATTAAGCTATGAGGAGTAAGAGAAAAATTAGTAAAATAAGTAGTGTTTTCTTTTGGAGCTGTTGCTAGATTTCTTTCTGTATTGGCTGTAATTGATCATTGTAATTTCTGCTGATCACCTGAGGCAATTACACTAAAAGATAGGTACTTCTCTGGCCTTATAAATTCAAATAGCTTTTTTTTTTTTCCTTCTCCCTAATGCCTATCCTCCTCTCTACTCCCATTGACTTATACACAGAATCAACTTTTTGTGCCAGATTGTCTTTCACACTGGTAGCAAAAATGTTATTTAATGTAAAAATTTTGAAGAATCAATACTTCAATTAAATTAAACCAAAAGTAGCTTATGATTTTTTTTTTTCTTTTTTTCTTCTGATAAACGTGGGTAGAACTCAGCTGAAATGAATGGATTGACATCATTTACATTAGGAGAGATTTTGGCCTTGATTTGCAATAATGGAAAGAAATATGTCCTCCTTGTAGTGACAGAAGCTTTCATGGTAAAGATCTCTCTTAATTTATGACTTGCCATAAAAGATATTGCATGACAGGGTTCTCAGGTACCGTAGTCTCCTGCCAGGGACAGAGCAACTATTAATTATGCCTTTACTGTGCCGTCACTTATCATGTTTCTTACCCCACTGATCTATCTCATTATTCTCCAGGAAAGCCATTTTAGGAACTGCCAGCAACTTACTGAAATTATAAATGGGTTTATGCCACTTTTAGTTTTGAACAATGAGATAGACTTTTGTGAATTAGGAACATGGGATTGTACCACTTGATAATGAAAAGTGACATGGTGACTCATCTAAACAACAAAACATGCCTTTAGAATCAAAATTAAAAGTGCATTGTTATATATTTGTTTGCTCAGATGAAATCATGAATGATATAACCATATAAGAATTTTGGGTTTGAGTCTTTTTTTTTTAATTTTTTTTTTTTTTTTTTTTTTTTTTTGTGTTTTTGTTTTAATAACAGAAAGTTATTTTTTTTCACGTAGAAAATTATAGTTTGGTAGGTCCT
>JANHGN010022317.1:14684-41988 GCA_024605025.1 Megaceryle maxima | reverse complement strand
TGAGTTTTTTTTTTTTAATTTTTTTTTTTTTTTTTTTTTTTTTTTGTGTGTGTGTGTAAATAACAGAAAGTAATTTGCTTCCACGTAGAAAATTCAAGCTTGGAAGGTCCTATGGATGATAGTTTAGCATACCATGAAAATAAGATAATATAATTCCACACCAAAACAAAACTGGAGTGATGCACTGAAGTGAATAGTGTTACTCTGAATTTAAACAGCATAAATAAGTCTGACATCTAGTTTTAAGTCTGGGTAGTCTAACAGTTCCTCTTGACCTGACTTGGCACCAGTACACAGAGGGGTGATATTATCCTGGCTGTCCAAGGAGCATCGAGAAACAACCTTGAAAAGAGAGCATTAAATGTCAAAGCAGTGTAATACAGTGAAATCTACCTACGTACCATGAAAGCCAAGCCAGGATGAGTTGTGTGCATTGCTGAGCAGAGGAGTGCCACTCTAATTGCAGTGGCATAACAGGAGAGTGGCTTTGTATTTTACCACCTACTTATTATGGGCCTCTGGGCTTTGCTCTGATGCTAATTCATAACAGTAGGTTGAATACTCAGTTATTTTTTTCTGATGTGTTTCGCAGAAATAATACTGAAGTTGAGGAGCTCTCTTGGGCTCATTGAACAGCTAATACTGGCACTTATATTAAGGGATGTGCTCAAGTCTTTTACAGTTGTGGGAATATAAACTGATTTTTAGTCTAATAATTTTTAAAACCTGTTTAAATATAGTTTGGAGGCAAAGAGAATGTTTAGTTTAACACAAGGTATCTTTCTTATGTGATGTCTTGAAAACATTTTTAATATACTTAGATTTTAAAGTGCAATATAATCTTAAAAGAAAAAAGAAAGTGCCTTTAAATTAAATTGGAATTACTTTATGAATCAGTCAAAATAATTCCATCAAGTTATTTATAAAAAGCTGCGTTTGACTTAAAGCTGCATTTTCTTTGTTGGCAGAAAAATGTCCTCTTTCAGTCACTTCCAAATTGAAAGCAATCTCTGATTACAGATATATTTAGCAAGCTTTGTATTTTGCAAGTCAATTCTGATAACATTAGGGCATCAAAATGTTGCTTCAATTACTGAATGCTGATCTTTCAATCTACCATCATTTGTGTTAACAAACTGATTTCATATATAACAGTGACATCAGAGTAATAGATTTAATTTCAATTACTGTCTTATTTTCATAGTGTGTCTTTTAGTAGTAATAAGAAGTTTATATAGATAATTTTTTAATATAAAGATATAATTCAGTCTCTCAAACAGCAAAACATATTTCTGTTCCTTTGCAGTAAGATATTTTGCAGGTAAAATTGTTTAAGTTCCCATCTCTTTTTTGAAGTTGAACTGCACTATACTAGTTTCATATTAATTTCTTAGCAATGAAATCACAAACAGTTGGATTATCATTTTGGAACTCTCTTGTAATGTCTGTAGTTCTAGGAATCTCATTTCACTGTGAATGCTTTGTTCTGATTACCTTGTAATATATTAGAAACTACGATTCTCTCCAGCAACATCATGCAAGTTTGTTCATATAGTCCAGTAAAAACTGTAATCTGAATTTGGATTGCATCTGTTCTTGATACCAGAATAGGCCTTTTCACCTCAGGCTTCTCCATCATGACAGTAGGGTTGTTATTGTCCTCTCTGCAGGTGAATTTAATTTTTGTGTGGAACTTAACATCCTGTGTAGGAAGATGGTATCAAGAAGAACATTCTTACTGATATACAATGGTAACCTACTGGGTGCCACTTCTTCTCTTAAGGGTCTTAGTAGCTGCCCCACTGGTTAGTGTCCTTTTTTTCTCCAAGGAGATGATCTCTTTACAGAGACAATAGTGACATTGTTTACTTGTTTCTGCTGCAGCACCTACCCTGTGAGGTTTTTGCATGATGTCTTTCTCAGGGTTAAAAAAAAAAAAGAAGAAAATAAAAACAAACAGTAATTGAATAAAGGAAGGGTAACTGCTTAGTGATGCTGTGTTCCTCAGTAATCAGTATTTTCAAGCAGAAGAGGCTCTTATTGATAATGGGGAAAAATTCTAAATATGGCTCAGCTGGACAATGGGTGTAGTGTGTAAATCCATTTTAACTGTACTGCAAAGAGAAAGGCAAATGCGTGTCTTTTCTGGCTTTATATACTGTTTGTCTATAATGTCCTTGAAAGCTGGGCACTGAAATGTTTTTTTACTCTTTATGTGTTTCTAGGTTTGCTGGTGTCTGAATGCTTGTCTGATAGCTCAGATTGAAATATCACTGGCTTTGTAATTTCCTTCAAAATAAAAAAAAAAAAAAGAAAAAAGAAATGTACCTTAAATGTGATTTAAATGTGATTTAAATGTGATTTCTCTAAAATTCATAGGGATAATGTATTTTTGAAAATATAGGAATAATAATGCTTTGAACTTGTATCTTTCATCTGAAATTTAGAAACATTAACTAATTAAACATCACAATTCCTCCACAATTTAGAAACTTCACTGTAATCACTGTATTTACTTGACATCTCTACTATTAGAGTTATTCATTGTGATTTTAAGAAGGCTTTGTGCTAGCTATTCAATAATGTATGACATTACAAAGCAAGTTGGGCTAGAAAAGAAAGCCTGCTGAAATGGAGCCTATCCATGGGAGTGAACCCAAGAAACTTGAACTGAATGCACATTAAAAGTTAATTAGTCCAACTTCACTAAACCCCTGTGTGGGAATTCTTACTCAAAAGTACCATAGTCACAAGTGAAGCAGGAATGACTATGAGCATTGTTTAGAAAATTTTTGCTGAAGCTTATTCTAATTCACTTTCCTGACTGCAGTCATGCAGACAATGAAATGATAGAAATGAAAGGAAGACATTAAATATTTCAAGCAAAGTGAAAAGATTTTGCACAGTTCAATATGTGTTGTGAAAACTTAGAATATTTTTAAACAAAATTGAACTTTACTTAAGCAGGCAGGGAAAAATGTTTGCATGCAATTAAACTTCTTGAACATTCCAATGGCTTTTGAATTTTTAATTTCAAAATAGGTATGATCAAACAAATAAATGTCACTGAAAATTTTAATTTTGGTAGAAAAATAATTTTCTGAGTTGCTTATTTTTATGAGAAAGAGCTATAAGCAATTCTCAGTCACAACAGCTGACTACATTTAGAGTGAGGAAAGATAGGTAGGAATTGCATCTACCCAATTTCTTTTATTTTTAATTCTCACAACTGAATAGTCCTTGTCTTTTCCTATATCAAATCTGAAGAACTGATCTATCACCAGGTAGGGTTTTTTCCCTAAGACCTAAGAAACCACTGGCAGAAAATTATTGAGGGAAAAAAATCTTTGTTCATACAAAGTCTTTTTGCAGTACCCATTAATTAGATTTTGGCTTTTTTCTGAATGCTTGCTTGTTTTCAAACTCTTAAGAATCTGCTATTATAAATTACATTTACTGTTGCTATTTATGCAAAACCCCAATAACTGAGGTAGACATTTGTCCTCTGAAAAGAATGCCCCAAAGTTTTTTTGTAATTAGATGAAGTAACTAGTTGCTATTCAAAAAATCTTAGTGCCTTGGTCTCACTGGCACCTTCACTGCATTGCATCCCAACTAGATGTGTCAAGAAACACTTTGTTTTATCAATTTACCCTGCAAAGCTTTTTAGTCAAATCCAGGCAATGTAGAAAAGAACAAAACATGACTTTTAGCAGTCTTTAAAGGGTTTCCTTCAAGCAAGATGATTCAATTCAAAGTTTGTGATTGATTACTCTAAAAAAATGTACAGTGAAAGAAATGCTTATCTCAACTGTATTCGTGTTTTAAGAAATGAGGCATTACACTATTCTAAAATAGGTAAATAATTTTGTTGCAGTCACTAGATTAGCATAGCAGAAAAGAAAGCCAGATAAAGACTAATTTTCCTCTCTATAGAGAAATTTCAGGGAAGATAGGTGGAAAATTTTGCCTAAGATTTTTAAATACAGCATGTTTTAATCAACTTTTATAATGAATTACTTCTTATTGTTGCCTTTGGGCAGTTTTTGCAATGTTTTCTGTTAGATGTAGAAAGACACAGCTCCCAGGAGCTACACAAATCCCATTTTAGCTCTAAAGGAATGAGTAAGCCACGAGTAGTCTCTGACAAGCAAGGCTGTGAAGCAAGGAAGGGCCAGTTTCACTGTGACTTGAACGGAAATGATTGTGGAGCAAAAGGAAGAGAGGTGAATGGAGCAAAAACCAAGTGTGATATGACGTCTTAAGGATATAATAGGGCTATGGTGTGACAGCACATGCTACGTCTGGGCAGTATCCCCAAGGCATTGCATCCCTCTGGTGCTGCTGTCCTCTCCTGCTCATTTAAAAATATTTCCTGCAGTTCCTTCTCTCATGTGATGGAATGAATAATGTGTTGAAGGAGAAATGATCATTCAGACCAGCATCAGGGAGCAGCGATAAGGATGGCACAGTTTTGATATGAGACAGGCACTGACACCTGCAGACAGGCTGGACTGCAGACTAACATTGAAAAGGACATTTCAGGGAGCTGTGAAGTGCTTTATCTGCAAGGGCTGGGGAAGGAGCAGATCATTACTGTGACAGAAAGGCATATTTTGTGCCAGGTTGTCTAGAGGTACCCAGAACAAGCATCCTTTTGCTGAGAGGGGGAAGGAAGCTCTGGATAGAAGAGAAGTGGAAGTATGCTGAATAACCAGTGTATTGAAAGGTACATCGGGAACATTATTGCACTTTGTCATATCTGAGTGGAGAGGTACTGAGAGTCTGACTACATTTGGATTTCAGCTTTCAAGATTTAAGCCTGCAAAAAATGTCCATGTATTCACTTTTTATAGATAAGAAAACTACAGTCAGTTGCTTTGCTATTCCCTTAGTAATGCAATGAGCAGCAGGATTATTCTCTATGTTGTGCACTTTGATCTTCCTACTCCACCAGGAGGTCAGACTCACTGGGACAGTGCAACAGTGCCCAGTGCCTCTAGCAACATAGGCATCAAGCACAGGAGAAGTTATATTGTGGCTTTGGATTTTCAGAAGTGGAGTGTCTGACTTCTTGATCTCCGCTTCACAGATAAGCAAGAAAGTAAACTGTCAGCTTTGCTTTCCTTTTCTTTTGGCCTTGTACTCTGCTTCTTGTCTAAAGTCTCAGGAACTGTTCACCGGTGAAATGTGAATAGCTGGTCTAAGGAAAGAAACACATAGTCTACTCTCTGTGAGTCTCTCTCCATGCATTGTGTGCTGCATTCTTTGTTCGGTGCTTTTTCAAAGAAATTTGAGTGTAATCTGAGGAATTTCCATACTTATACTATATTCTGTTTTCTTCCATGAATGAAATGAATAACAATCATATAGAACCACCTAGAACTCAAAAGATGGTGCTCTGACTTTCCTAGATTAAGATGTCTGTTTGAAAAAGCCCACATAGTCATTCTGATTTCACAGGGCTTTGAAGAGAAGAGGGATGTGTGCAGAGGAATGTAGCCTGGATGAAAAAGGGAGGAGGTTGCTGGATGGTATGCTATAAGCGATGAATACAGCATGGCTGAGGGACTGTATTAAGAAAGTATTGCTGTTTGCTTGCTTTAGTCCTTAATAGTTATCTGATTTTGACTGCTGTTGTAGTCTACTGAGCCAGAACAATCCATTGGATTGTCCTTATACATCATTCTATTTGTAGTCTCTGCACAAATCCACCTCTGAACTCCATCAGCCCACTGTGCTACCAAAGTAGAAAAGTTGCAAATATTAATGGATAGAATAAAAATAAGAGGCTGGTAGGTCCTCTTCTGTACACTTCCTTAAGTGTTTTTGATACCACTACCAGCCAGAGAGCTGCCTGCCTGCAATGTCAACCATCCACAGAGTGGTAGAAGACATGTTTTGAGGCATGAGTTTGGGTTATGGCTCTGAAATCTTTCTTAGCATGACCTTCCTCTCTCCTCAGATTTATAGATTAGAGCTCTGGTGAAGGCAGCGTGGTTGCAATGCTAAAGACTCTTGAAAAGCTTTTGGTGGCTTGAATTCTACAGCAAATTTATTGCTGAGTGAAGCCTTGAGTTAGTAACAAAAGGAAAAAAAAAACGCTAATGGTTGATTGACTGAGCATATTGGTCTGTACAAGTGACTTAATTTTCATCACTCTTCACTAATGACAAAATTATATGTTAGAGGTACAAACAGCCTGGGGAAAAGGAGCATCTTTTTTTCTAATGGCTGCTGTTAGAAAGTTATTCTGGGACTCTCTGCACATTGAAAACTGATCACATTTCAGCATGGTACAGCAAGCTGTCCTGATTACAAAATCATACATTTCCCTAACACAAAATAAATAAAGACTCCTGCTTTCATAGTTGTTGAAAATCTAGGCATATTGCCCACCCCTGCTCTACAAAACTAAATTTTTCAAGTATTTCAATAGCGAAAAGTGCCAGGCAATTCTGTATGTTTCATTGTTTTATCTATTTTTTCCTTCTGAGGAAGACTTTTAATGAAACCATTGGAACAGAATCCAGGAGACTGGATTTGAAATTTTATCTCTGTCACAGACTTGTCATTCTTGGAGAAATGTTGTGCCCTTGTTGCCTTCTGTCTCTCTGGTAGAGTTGTTGGAGACTTTTGGATAAATCTGATTTTAAAATGCTGTGTTATTAGTATTAAATTTTAAATGACAGCTATTAGGAATTTTGATACATTAACTGAATTCCTAGATTTTCAAAACTGTGAAGAATATGTGGGTTTTTAATTCTTTGGGAAATTCTGACAGCACTCATATTTGTAGATTCTAAAGGACCAGGAAATGTCCATGATCACTGGAAATCTATTACCTGCTAAACTTTTAGAATGTGTAAAAAAATTTTTACAATGTATAAAAAAATGTGCTCATGTTTTTGCACTCTTAAACAGGTAGCTGGCATATACCAGGGCTCCTTGTCACCAGTCAGGTTGCATGTGTTTACTCAGGTTTTGGAGGCTAAAAGTGCTTATAAGCCTGGATGGAGCCCAGTCTGTGATAGATGGCTTCAGTGGCAAGGAATAACTCTGGATTTTTTTTTAATTTACCAGTAAAAATATAATCTCTTTTTTTTCTCCATTGAAAATATTTTTTTATTTCTTGATATAAAAACAAGATTAGAATAGCAAATATAATTTCCCTTAAATTGAATAGGGTTTCTATTGTCCCAAAGGGCAGTATTTTCAATTTTCAGCTCACAAAACTTGAAAGAATTTAACTTTCAATTCCAAATATTTTCCCCTTAATTCAAAGACAATAATAAAAACCTAGGAAAAATGTTGATATGCGCATGTATAGCAGCTGCTATCCACACATCTTGCAAATTAAGTCTTTTTTACATCATAAATTGGGTGAAAATGAAATTTGGGTAGACAAAATGTTAACCTTCACTGTGTTTCTGACCTGATGGATGATAGTAGGCAAGTCAACAAATCTATTCCCCTTATAAACTTTTTATTTTCAATTTTGAGTAAAAGTAATTGTTTAATGAGTATTTGTTCATCAGTGTCCAGCACAATGGGACTGGATTCTATGTATATGACAATATATATAAGATGCTAATGTAATATAGTCATATGTATACCCTTGTAATATGCAATGTTTGAAGATTGGGTGACTTAATTGACAACTAGAACAACCCTACCTTTCCATATACAGCTTTTTCCCTATAGAGTTAGCAAGCCACCCAAATCCTAACTTTCTTCTATTGTGTACCAACTGCTACAGAAAAATAATTGGATATTTCTTACTTCCAGCAGATTTAATCATGGATTAAATTTTAGCATCACAGTGTTGGATACCACTTTGGGAAAACATTTAAAGAATATATACACACCTCTACCCCTTTTCCTTGTCACTGTCAAGCTGTATCACACTATATTTTAACAGAGAAACTCAAACTCTTAACATGGAGACCGTAAACAGAACAGTCAATATTTTCTGTCAGATTTGGATGAAACATCAAGACAGAAAAGTTGTGAACTGCCAATAAACTGAGGTTTTTTTCTGTACCTTGGATCGGTGCTTGCCTAACACTTACTAAATTCAAGACATCAGATATGCCATCAGGTGCCTGGTAATAAGATCTCAGTTTGTGGCTTGAGTGCAGAAAAAACAGATTCACACCTTTTTCCTTATAAATACTCAGTACAATTGTGTGAGTGAAACTATATTTTCAGTACAAAAATAGTGAATTATTAGATTTATTTTCATTAGCATCTTTTTTAAAGTTCAAGTTCTCTGAGTCCTTGAACAGCATTTTTTTGCTAGTTCTTTGGAATACTTCAGTGAAAACACCTCAGGATACCCACACGCAATTGAAGGCAAGCTGAGGGCACCACTAAGAATATGAAAATATTCTGTTAATTTTTAAGAAGGTATTATTATAAATGCCCAAGCATGAGCAACAGAACAAATAGACATTTGAGTAATAAATGTAGATTGAATATCAAAAACTGCAGCAAATATTTTGAAAAGTATATTCTGTCACTGAAGGGGAAATATAATTACATATTAAACCAAACAATGCATTTAATGGAAATTACTTAATTAGAAACCTTATCATTCCTTCTAAATTTATAAACATACTCATAACACATTTGAATTTGGTTTTTATTGTGACAGTTATTTTCTAGGTAGTGCATCTTCTCCATTGGGTATTTGTATCCCAAAGTAAATGCATGGAGACACTCCATACATTTAGCTATTAAATAAGCAGAACTCTTTTCAGCTGAATATGCTCCTTTTGCAAGGCAAGCAACAGCATCAGGTTAAGTTGTCTAGTTTGTTTATAATTTCTCAAATATCTACAGGCAAGATTTGGGAGGCACGATTTCTGTTTTCCAGATCACCTTTCAAGATGATAATTTTTTTAAACAGTTTTACAGAATTGTGCTCAATCTCCCTGGAAGTCTTTCAGTGACAAGAAGAAAAACTATAGGTCAGGAGAAATCTCTTTCAGGGTGACAGTAGTAAGATAGAACATCATCCAACAGGACTTTAAAGTGCTATTTTAAAACAAAAATTTAAATAATATGTGAATAATCTAGTCCTTGATCCTTTAATACTGGTTATGAAATTTGGCATTTAGATACTTGTCACAGAGGCAAGTAATGAACTCCTGATTTACAGTGAATGGCTGCATAGTCACTGCCCCAGTTCTGCCTAGTAGCCTCCAAGTATAATATTTTTGCTTTAGTTCCTTTTCTGCTAAATTTCTCCAATTTGAAAGGCTTTGGTTAAACTGTAATTCTCTGAATGTCAAAATACATCAGGAATAAGGAGAAAAGGAACATATAAAACTGTGAAATAATTTCACATTAAATCAACGAACAGAAACATGCAGTAAATATTTTAGCTACACCTCAGAAACTGTACAAACCCACAAGGGATATCTGGGTTTAATGAAAATGTATACAATTAAAGCAAAGAACCTGAGGCAGTAGTTGCCTAACTACCATGAGGCTGTACCTTGAGATAGTTCAGAGGTTTGGGGCAAGTTTTTCATCAGATAATGTCAGTTCATCAGGACCAAAACTTTTCACAAAAAGGTGTCGGTCTTGAATCTTCCACTGGGTAAAGTATCTAAGCTCAAATACAGATTTTTTTTTTTTAAAAAAGGAGAATACACTGTCTTAAAATGTGAATATTGAGGGCGTCTTGCCCAGCTTCATATAATCCAAATGCAACTGTAAACACTTTTAGAGCTTATTTGGACTCGCTTAAGTAACTTGTTTTTATAACATTTTTCATTCACTCAGTTCTTAATTTCTCTGAGAAAATACAGATATTCCATCTGCAAATGTGAAATTTAGGAAGAAGATGTGAACTTCTTTATGCTTCTGGGTATTATGTAACTATGAAAATTGGCTGGGCTAGAAAAAAAAACCTAGTTCCCCAGAGTCAAGAATAGGTCAAAACTGCTGATTTCCTGCTCTACAAGAAAAAAATACCAAGGAACTTCAGGAATGCTGAAGGTTTTTGCCTGATGTCTGAGAACAATGATTTGGTGGAGTGGTGTTGAGCCAAATAGAACTGAAAGCAAGGAACAGTAGATAGATTCAAATTTAAACAAAACAGGAGTGGACCCAAGAAGAGCAGGGGCAGACCAATCCCAACAAGAAAACTACCAAAAGTGAGAATTGATGTATGTTTGTCACAGGTACATTATATAATGTGATCTTTTTGGGTGGTCTTGCTAGGGTTTAATTTTCAAGTGACTTCTGAAATGAATGGGAATCATGTACAACAAACTATAAAACTAGAAGTTATTTACAATCAGAAGTATTCATCTATATATTTGTTAATAGAGCTGTGTTCTTAAATGAAGCTAAGGCCCATTATTGTGAGATTTTGTGTATAAATATAGTCTCTGTACTGGAAAACATCTGATATACATAGGAAACAGAGTCAAACTGTTAGAGAAATATTCAGTGACTCACACAGGGAGCCCCCAGCAATAATAGAAATTTATCCTACAGTTCTTGAATTTTATTCTAGTTCAAGTAGAAAACCATCCCTCCTCTTCAACTTACTTTCAATGTTACAATGTGTATCTGTAAGTGCTCCAAACCCTCTGACTTTAATCTATGATTGCAAGATCTGGTATGTGGTACTGCAAATTAGATCTGTTACAGGTCACTTGTCCACCAGTGACTTATATCTACTTCTTAGGACTTTTTATTACATTTCTGAGTTCTTCCATCATGCCTACATTAGATGTAACATATTTTTATAGACTATGTTTGCTGACATTTGTTTATTGTTCTTATACACCTTGTATGTCTGAACCCTTGGCTTTCCTAACAAGACAGAGAATCACATGTTGAGGCTCTGTGCTGGTGTCTCTGGGCTCAATCTACATATGGGAAAAATACTGCACACACAATCTAAGCTTCCTTCCATCATGTCAAGGAAGTAGCCACCTCAATTGTGACTCTCTCATCCTCTTGTCAATCTCATTTCTTGATATATGTCAGTGGATGTTTATCAGATAATAGATATCATCACTATATAGTGATCTATGTCAATAACAATGAGGAATCAAAGATAATTAACTGGTAACTGTGACATTTACTTCTGTAACTGACTCAAAGATTTGCAACAAAAACACCTCAAGTTCATATATTTCTGGGAATAAAGATGACCTCTGCACTTATACTATCCCATTTAGAAATTTGACAAGAGTTTTGTTCTACGCCTCACCAGATTATTTTCTTCACCACATAGCAGGAGAAAATAGTATTTTCTGCACTTTTCATAACTGCAGCAGTGCACCAGGGGAAGGAGCAGTGTGACAGCCTGCTGAGGCTGACATTGGTGAGTCAGTGCCACTTGAAAATCTTCAGGGCACCTTCAGCAGGTCATCTTTTTTAAGCTGCTTTCACTCTTGCCATCATAAGTTTCCCATGGGATATTACTGAGTGATCTGACTTCAAATAGCTACAATTTATTTTAAAGCTGACATTTTGGTGTCTTTTCTTTTTAAACAGAGCTATAAGGTGGCATGTTAAGAATGTTAATAGCTGTGCTGTTGCTTCTTGTATATTGGTTCAAGAACTTCATCGTTACACATTTCCAAAATAACTTTGGAAAATTTTGGTTAACTATCATGAGATATGCTTTCCAATTTTGGGTCTCTTTGTATTCCCTTGGACTGGAAAAAGAAGAGTAAAAAATTCTAGCCTCAAGTTTATCACTCAATATTTGTTCTCTTAAAGTTTGTTCTTGGTATGTACTTAGTGAGAAGAGGACTGAAAATAATTTAGCTAAATAATCAAGCTGTTGGTTGCTTCATCAAATTGAAGTAAATTCACACATTTGTGAATTAACTTTCTATAAGCAGCAGTTGTAAGATAATAGATCTTGCTAATGATCCTTGTAGGGGCGCTTGCACTCCAGAATGTAAATTCTTCAGGTCATTATTGCCAAAGCCACTAGATTCAAAATAACTGTTGAGGCAACTGACTGATGGCTTAAAATCAAATTATATGAAAATATACTTGTTGAACAATGATGGCAAGCAAGGACTGAGCTGATATATGGCATGAAACATGCAATGGGTAATAACAGTTACAGCTGGTACAAATTTAAAAGAAATACTAACACAAACCTGGAATTAATCTTCTTTTCGTTTTACTGAGGAAAATTGGAACTTCTTTTTAACTTCTGTTTAAAGTATACAACTATTTTGTTTCTCACTCATTGTCTCCTATTGATATACTGTTGGTAATGCTTCTCTGGGCATTTTTTACTTGTACTCTAGGTTTTGCCTGGTTGGGCAGCAGCCCTTTATGCTGCTGTGGGTAATCTTTACTCAGAATTCCCAAATGATCAGATCTCACTGCCTAGCTGATTGCATTGATTTTGCTGAATATGTGGTTGTTCTACTGTAGAGCTGGCAAGGGGAGGGTGAAAAAACCTGGATTTTAGGTAGGTATAACATATAGCAGATACATTTCCGTGCACACACATCCTCTTCACCCACCTACACATGTGTACATACCCACACACATCCTTTATATTCAATTAGATCAGACATAGTATTAATACATTCAATTATAGTCTTCCCTACCTGTTAAGGATAAGGTGTGCTTCATTTATGTATTTATGTCAATAGTCTTCACATTTGCTACTCGTTAGTCTGTACTCGGGCCCTTCTCCCAGGGCTCTGCATTGACAGGCAGTCAGCATTCGACTGTGAATAAAGGGCAAGCATATATTTTCCCCAGAAGCAGAGCAGAGAACAAATTATAGTCACTTCTCAGCTATTCCCTGGGGAAACCCAGCCCAGCTCCTATTTCCCAGGAAAGCTCTACCTTCCCCCTGCCTCTCCAGACAGGAGGCAGCAGTTCAGACAAATTTACTTCTCATGGAACTTTCCATTTCTCTCTTCCCCTATTTAGATACAGAGGTAGATTCATAACTGACTGTTTAATATTTCATACTCAGTATGTTGGGTTTTAGACATTAAAAATCTTGAGACAGAGTAGGCGCTTAGAGGGTGATTTCAGGATCTGTGGGAGTCACGGGAATTCTGCAGGTCAGTTTTATGCAGCATCCAGGGAGCAAATTTATTGCTGCTCTGCAGTAGGTAAGAAACATTTCTGGAAACCAGACCCTGGAACTCCCATGGGGCACACAGCCATTGTGTTCTTGGAGAGGGATTTTTACTTTAATGCCCATTTAATGAGCAAACAAAAGCTTAAATGAAGTCTCCCTTCCAGCCTGCTGGTCATACTTAATTGTGTTTGGTCTCTTCCATTTTCTTAATTTGTTTTCAAGTTACTCCAATCTTTTGAAGTTTGTTGATGTGCAAATAGTGGAATTCATCCTCTTTGAAGATCAAGGCTGCTCATTTTACCTTTGTTTTACATGTGAAGACAAATGTTATTTATTTCGTTTTTAGTATTGTGTTTGTGCTGCTTATCTTATGTCTTTTCTCCTTTTTTTTTTTTTTATTGAAGGATAAGGAAACTGGAAAGTATTTCTCTTCCTTTATTAACTTTAAAACACATTTGTAAGTGATTGTAAGTGATTTGCAAACAGTCTTTGAAAAAATGCATCCACAATCTGTTCTTTAATACAATCTACTTTCCTCTGCTCCTCATGTGAACGAGTTTATCATACTAAGGTTTCTGGACACAGCACCTCACCTGTTGTTTGTTAGAGAATGAACATTAAAGTATTTCCTTTGGGGAAAAAGAGAGATGCACAAAATTTCATAGGCTTCCAAAAAAAAAATTAAAAAAAAAAAAAAGAGGACAAAATAGGCCAGACTTTATTCTGATCAAGCTGGAAAAGTCCTTCAAGTAAATACTTCCTTAGTTGAGCTTCTTTTAAGTTTATATTTTAAACTAGAATGAGTTGTGGCATATACTTCCATTAAAAGTTGAGTAGCAAAGATTATGTTTAAATTCATCAAGTGCTGAATACCTGTTGTCTTTGCTCAACTTCTTTTTTTGGAAGGGTAGCATTAGATACATTACCATGGACTTTTTTCTGGTCACATTTAATGTACTGGCAAAAATGTGGGGTACAATTGGAACCAACAGCTTGCAACCAAAAATGGTTCTGTGTTTTTTCCTCCTAATTAATTAAGATTTAAGAAGTTATATTAGGTAAAAGTAGTTTACCCCAAATATTTAAGATTTTACAAGTACTGTAAGGAACAAAGCTGTCTGAATAAAATTATATTAAATAAAAAAACCCCATGTTCTTGTTCCCTGTTGATGGGACCTGAGTCATTGCAAGTTGAGGTGTACTAATTAATCCCAACCAAAGATTTGTCCTCTCAGTTAGCAGCCCTTTAGATATGCTGTCTGGTTGATCTACAGCTGCCTTGTGGGAAATATCCAGGTTATGCAAGTTTTATGCTTCTGACCCCCCTAGGCCAGTTAAAAAGTTATCTCAAGGAGAGGAGCCGATAGGTTTTGCAGAGAGTAATAGCTGCATGCAGTGCTTTAGGGGAAATCCCCACCAGGTAAACCGCAACAGAAGGCTGGAGCTAGCATCCAAAGTAAGAGGAGAAATGTGCCTTCAGCCTGGCATGATGCAGATTTCACCTCTGAACCACACGAAGTCCCTCTTGTAATGTCTGTGTTGCTGGAAACCTGGAAAAGGATATTTATACTCCCAAGATTGTCAGAGAAAATATTTTTGCAGCTGTCTTTTTTAATTTTAGCTATAAAATATGTGTTTGTATGTAAACATGTCAATGGTTACTTTGTAGGTATAGCTCACACACAGGATCAGAACTCTGATACCCTTCTAGGGATTCTGTTTTAGGAAGTCTTTTGGTACATATTGTTTCCTTACATGAAGGTACAACACACCTTATCTGTACAAAGTTTATCACAACATACCAGTGGGCACATACTTTTTTCCAGAGAGGGGCTCAGAATACTGAACTTGAATATGGTTTAGTTGTGTCAATCTGCCCATCCATTTTCTTTACAGATTCTGTTTTATCCTATTTCTCTTAGGCATGATTATTACTGCTCGTTTCCATCAGTGGCTTCACAGAAAAGTTAGCTTAGCCCTGGGATATGACACACACAGAAGCAGCCTATGTCCCCTATTTATCCAGGCTAGGAGGCCAGATCCTACGCCTACTTAAACTAACCCTGTAGAAATTGAAGACATTAAGCTAAAATGAAATTGAAGCGATGGAGTAGAGAGTGTTGCACTGAAATCTCGGTTGTGACTCTCTTCGAGGAAGAAGCCTTCCTCGCCACTCATGAATGGAGTCTGAGATTATCACTTTTCTCTTGCCCCAAGCCCCAGCTGCTACTGAGAGAGTAAAGCATAAGAGCATGGGGATTAAACTGTATGCTTCAATACTTTTCTATCCTATTAGTACGGTGCCTAAATATGCTGGAGAATTTAAGGATGATTCAAATCACACACTTAAAGACTTTTTAGCATTTGGGAAGAAAATAGAATTTTTGACTGATGGAACACACGCCTTTTCCCAGCTGTACCTTTGTGACCTACACACACTGGTGATATAATGAAGGGGACTGCAGAGCCTCCAAGGGATTTTTAATTTCAAAATGGATGGCAAATATCCATTCACTAATGATAATAAATCATCTATAGCAGTTCTGAAAGAAAGAAACAAGGCTCAAGGCATCTAATTTTGGTCTTGTACACTTTTGCCCACCCTCTGGGTTCACAGAGTTAACAGTTGTTTGAAGTAGGCGTGGGCAGATGGCCAGCCACATTAATAGTTGAGACTTGTTGTTTATATAAATTTCATTTTAATTGAGTGCATAGCAAAGTGATGTATCAGCCAGTATGATTTTTCCCTAGGACCTTATTCTTGCACTTGTGTTCCACAGCACTAGTTTCTTTTGGGCAAGAAAACTCATATAGATTTATTGCCTTTTTCTTTCCTGTGCTATCTTGCCTAATAAGACTGTTGCAGTGGCTGCAGCCTGTAAAATAGCCTGTGGACTCTTTGTATCCTTGTTTGTCTGTCTAAGTCTCCCTCAGATCAGTCCTGTAAGAAGACTTAACTGTGAGCATATCTGTCTTTTTTTTTTTTTTTTTTTTTTGTTATAGACTAGTGTTGGTTTAAGTGTCAGACTGCTGAAATGCAGCTGAAGTTTCTGCTTCACATTCAGCTTACAGTGCATTTTTTCCTTTCCCTTTCCATTTAGTGGGGTAACCACTATTATCCCTAAAATCAACAATTGTAATGGACACGTGCAACACATAACTATGATGTGCCTGTGACTTTTCAGCTGCTACTGCTAGAGCAGTTTAATTGTCCCATGGCAATGATGCTCATCTGCACAGATTGCTGTTTTGTATCTGCAGTTTGGTTGTGGTGACAGAGACAAAAGAGATTTAACAGTTCAGATCCAGTGCAGTGATAAAGATCAGTAGTAAAGTGATTTATCAGCTATCTGCTGAGGTTTTTAAGTGATCCTACAGGTGTTTTATAAACTTATAGCTTGCTCTTTAGCTTAGACATTGAATGTAACCTCATGGCCTCACCCCGTTCAATATCACTCTTTCAGTTGCTATATGATGGATAAAATAAAGTGACACCTCTGTGCGAATGCCTGGTCCACCAAGGCTTTATAAAATATCCAGATGTCTAGACCTTACATATGCATATCAGTTTATGCCTAATTTAGTTCAGACAAACCCCCAAAGTCTCCTTTCATATGCATTTAAGTGCTATATCTATCTTCTAGTTTGCATGAATGATTTGTACTAGACTCATGAGAACTAACATATGCTCATAGGCAAGAAGAATTGATTCATTTTAAAATTACGTAGTAAAGCAGCAAAGGATTGGCCTCCATGGGTCTTTTCAGCCTTTCTCTGGAAAGCACAGCTCTCAGCCTAGCAAGCCTCCCAGGAGTCACCCTTACTGCCCTTCTTCATATGTGCTGGTGCCATGATCAGTGAAAGGTCATCCCAGACATCTTCTGAGCTTCAGATTTAATTCTTAAAAAACAAAAGAAAAGGTAAATAGAGAGGTGTTAACTCTACAGGGATCCCAGAAGCTACCACAGTAAAGTTTCCTGTTTAAACAAGATTTGAGGTGAAGATGTGGGTAATATCACATCCTTATGCCTAAATTGCCACTGATGGCAATGTCTGTCACAAGCTCTGAATGACTTGCAAAATAGTCCTCCACAGTGGACTGCATTCCTACAGACACTGAGGTAATAGGGTCATAATATACATAATAAAAGGTATCCGACACTGTTTTCCACACAATGTCTGGTTTTCCCTCACGAGGCAGGAGTTATTAAAAGTATTTTTCTTGATTTAAGCTGACATGACAGGTGAAAACAATTTTCCTGCACTAGCTTTGTCACACTTAGACTGTTAATAATAATAATAGTAATAATAAGTAATAATCATAATACCCCTCATTTTTATGATAAATCATCACAGTAGAAACAAATGGTCTATTACACTAAAGATTTTGCAACTATTTTACCTTGAGACAACAGGAAAATTACTCCATGTACAGGGTAAACAGAACTCCTGTGCTCTTGTTTCCTGTTAATCTGGCAGTAATTGGGAATTCACTGCACTTGGGTTATTGCAGCCAGTGTTTAGGTAGCTTGTTTCACATCTGACTATGCTGTCAGGTACGCTGTAGTGGTTTCTGAAATAAGATGCCTGAGAACCCACTCAGCCAAGACGTGCCATCTGCTTCCTGATGACTGACAATAGCAAACTTGTGCTACTGCCAGTGGTATTCTCCCTTTCAAATAACATTGGGTAGTGCCAGAGTCATTCTGTGCCATGTCATTAAAGCTGGGAAGGACTCAGACTTTCTGTTTCACTAGCAATCTTGCAAATTCTAATCTTGTTCCTTTGGTTCAGAAAAATGTGGACAACCCAAGTGCCTCTTTCTCATTTTGTACATCTAGTTTTTTTGCAGTTTTTTCTGTTCAAGAAAACAGTAATATTTTGAAATGTAATTTTAATTGAAAAATAAAAAGGCTTCATGTTGGTACAAGCACAATGCTTATTCTTTTTCTAAATTGTGTGGGGAAAGGTGGGGGTTTAGTGTCTTATGCAAAATATTTAAATTAAAATATCCACTCAGTTCTGACTCTGTTGCTCTGTTGAATGTCTCTCCTTCATGTATCAAGTGTCAATACCTACTGTTGATCGAAAATAGTAGGTAAATATTGTACTAGATTCTATCAATTTTTAACAGAAAATATGTAAGATAGAATAACTTTCTGCTTGCAGAAATCTTTTAACTTCTGTCTGTCTCCAGCACCCCAAGAGAAGGACTGCACTGGTGAAACTCACATCAACTTCCCATCAGATTTCTGAAAAACAGACTATGTCAGTAGTCCTAAATTGGGAACTCTAGAGGGGAATCACAGAAACATATTGTTTCCTGGACCAACAGCACTTCCTTAAATCAATGACATTTATTGAAATGAATACCAAATTAGGCTGTTTTCAACTGTGGCTGAGGAAAATCAAATTGCAAGCAGCCACCAAAAGAGATGGTGTCACACCCTCTGTGTCCCTTCTGCTCTCCATGCCTGTTTGCATGCTCCCACCTTTTCTTTTGCACCAGGATTGAGGTTTGTTTCACCAGGTGAGCCAGTTTCAATCTCTAAATAAACAGAATGTGAATTGTTTTGGTTTTGGTTTGGGTGGTGGGTATTTTTTATTAGTTTGATATAAATTGTTAAACCTATTTATCAGAGTGAGAGGTTGATTGTGAATGCTGCCTGCCTGTTTCTATTCCTTCACCTCCTCCTGAGCTGTACTAGCACAGATATTTTTGCATCCATGCTTTGAACTACCTCAAGGGATTGGTACAGGTTTAAAATAAACTAGTAAAAAAAATCTATTATTATTCCAGATCAGTTCTCCCCACAGTGTCACAAATTATTATACCAGGATGCCTAAAGGGGAGATGTTGGAAGAAGCTAGGTGGTCAGGAAAAGCAGGCAGAAGAGAACAGACTGATAAAATAAATGGATGCCAAATCTGTTCTTAGCGTGCACTTGGATATCCACACAGAGATGAAGAACATAGCAGGTATGATACAAATTCACATGGTAGCTTGCAATTCATTTTTTTCCCCCAGTGCAGATGAAGCTGCAGTGATAATAAAAAGTTTCACTGATGAAGCCACTGCAAAGCACTTGAAAGGTTTTGCTGTTCTTTAGTGCACCTGGAATAAGAAGCACAAACTAAAACTATACTAAAACACTAGTACGTGTTCTGTTCTTCAGGATTATTTATTCTTCCATTAAAGACACAAGTTGCAGCTGCAAGATGCTGAAGTGTGGATTTAAAAATAGAAAGAGACTAAGTATATTACATGAAATCATCTTTAACTAGACAATCATTTCTGGCTTTTTTCTTTGCAGTGCATTGTATGTCTAATAAAAAAAAAACATGTATATTGAGCTCCATGATGCTTTCAGCTTGACTCTTCTGTATCTGTCCCATCATGGGCCATGACAGGAAATCCTTCACAAGTTCTGAGTTTTATGAATATATAAAATCACACGCAGAAAATGACTGAAAGTAATCTGAATTTAGAGCTCTCAGGAACAGATAGAGAGTGCATATTACCAAGAGTCTCTGAGCACTAGAAACACCTCCTAGATTGCTTACTGAAATCTCTTGTATTAAGACTGTTTCATTCAAATCCAAAAAGACTTTGATCCTGTGAGAAGTAGATTCAGACACTTTATTCAGTGAGATGTGGGGAAGCTGAGTCAGACTCCTGCCTAAGATTTCTCTTCCTCTTCTCACTAAGTGGATTTACTATTTCAACAGACTTTAAAAAACTGTAAGTGTTTAACAAATCTTCTATGCCTTGTAAGTCTCCTTGTACACTCTAGAGATTGCAAGTCTGTCACCTTGCAATCAGCAAGAACAAGTTGAAGAAAAAAGTGTGTTATCACATGGGAATTTTCTTCCCAAGACAGTAAGGACCTTACATTCAGTAGAGTACTATGTCAGGTGTGACTTATTTTAGAAATTATTTTTACCAGTAGCACTCTGCATATCTATCATCACTCCCATCCCCTTAGTATTTATTTGTAAGAAATATTTACAATTCTTAATTTCATTGCATTGAAAAGGAAATGTGGCAAAAAGCTCTTCACTTCTGTTAGGAAAATTATTGTGCAAATAACATTCAAAAACATTTTTTATGGCTTTAGTAAATGAATGTTTAGAGAAACATGTAATAAAGTAATCATAAATCTCTCTCAGCGTGAGGTGACGATGGGCAGACTCCTGAGAAGGAATTAAGAGCCCATCTCTATTCGTGCCAAAGGAATTGGGCTGATTGACACCACTGCAAGTAGGAAGGACCTGGGGATGTACACCAAATGTATTTTACAGCAAAAATGGAGAAGGAAACAAAAATCAACCTCTGAAAAATTCCTTCCTGGTTAGAAATGTGCACTGGGAAAAGTAGCTATAAATAATACATTATTAGCTGTAAGAATGGTGTTTTTCACTTAATTTTCTATAAAGTGAAATATTTCAATTTAATTCTTTAAGATCTTAATTTCCTCTCTCCTATTTGTTTTTCTCTTGAGGAATGCTCATAAATATATCCTGTTATGTTTCACTGTTTCTTAGGTTGTTCCCAGTGAAGAACTTGGAGGAATTTGTTTATTCACTGTCCTTTCTCTCACCTGTTTTGTTCATTTGGTCATTAATGTGAAGCAGCAACAAAAGGCTTTTAAATTTTTGTTTGTTCTTTAATTTCCTTTCTTTTTCTTCTTTCTTTGTTATGTTCAGTATTTCACCCTTGAGCTGTCTGTTCAAACTGCATCCTATGCACACTGGTCAGACAGATTTACCATATCATCTCCCATGGAATTATTACATATTTATTTGCATTCAGACATTAATTTTATATGGCCATTTTTTTAACCCTGACAGTTATTATAGAAGAACTTTCTTACCTACTATCAGTCTATTCAATTTATTTTTAGTATGTTGTTGTGTTCCTCCTTCGAGAAGCAGCAGTGCTTCCTTGTGTATTGCCCCTCTGGTATTCATCTGGGAGAAGGGGCCCTGATCAAAAAATATATTTTTTTTCATCCTGTAAAATTCCATTCAGTTTGAATTATAAAACAGTTAACAATGTTGATTTTCCCTTTATTGCCTGTTTAGTTACTTTCTCAGGAAATTTTAAAAAGTCCACTCAGTTGTGGATGCTCCACAACACCATCAAAATGCTGGGCCAAGGCTGAGACCAGAGAACATGTCCTGTTCTTGTCTGCTCAAGGTTTGCCTGGTTTTGTATTTGACTCTGGCTTGAAGCTCAGGCTTCAGTCCAGCAAAACTGACCAGCTAAGCACTATTCTGTCCAAAGGTATCTGGGAGCAGCAGGTAGCAGGCTGCCCAAAAATGGTGGTTCTCCTGAGTTATCCCACCTCAGCCAAAAAAACCACCCAGCTCTGCTCCAGTAGTAATGAGGGCTAAATTGTTTGCAGATAATAACATCACCCGTGAGGGAGGCACTGGGCAGTCTCCACCTCACATCTGGTCTTGGCACTGCATTCAGGCTGTTCATCTTAACCCTGATGACATGAATCAATCAAGAACTCATGAAGACAAACTCAGCTGTGGGGACTGACCATACCTGTCCCACACAGGCAGAAAATACCTTCCATTTCTATGTTAGCCTGTGGGCCACGGCTGCAGCCAAGGTGAAGGAAAAGCACTCTCAGCCTATTGTTGTCTCAGCAAGTATACCACAACTAACTCCTCTTCCTCTCAGTAACAGAGTAAATGAAGAACACAGGTAAAATTCAGGTTAATCCTAGACTAAAGTGCTCAGGGACATGCCAGGTGTCCATCCCAGAGCAGCATTCCCATGAGGAGCTGGAGCGAGCCTTTTCTGAACTTGAGCAGGCAAGTTGCTCTGCTCCTTTCACACCTTCCCCTCATAGGTTTGAACTAACTTCACAAAGAGACACATACTTCATTTTTAACAGCTAATAGTGACAATTGCAATTTCTTTTCCTTTAGCAAAAATATGACAATACTGTCAGAAATGAGTATTACAGTCCTCAGTTGTCCAAAGAAAACAGTTACTAAAAACCACAGCAGCCCTTTAGCAGTGCCTTTAACCTAATAAACAAATCAGAAAATATTGCATTTTCTGGTTCTCCAAAGGACTATTGAATTAATGAACAACAATTATGATAACTAGTTCTTGGTCTTTAAAAATTTACAGAGAATTTGCAAACAGTTAGTTTAATGCAATCATCTCTGGTAGGAGAACAAAGCAGTTCTAGTTCCTAACTATTAACATTAATAACTCTTGCAACATTAATAACTCTTGTAGATAAAGGGAGTAGAGTTCTTCAAAGAATCAAATCCTCTCACAGCATCCTTCTAAAAGAATTTACAGCGTCCTTAGTATTTATTTTCTTTAAGTACAAGTGGTGGCCTGATCCAAACCTTGTTGCAGCCTGGGGAAAGATCCAGTCTCACCAGAGCTGGAATAACTTCTTGAAGAGTTTCACACTATGAGTGCAAAAAACCTCTTTTTGGTTTTATTCTAGTGATTCTTAAAAGTATTCTTCTATTTTCCATTGGAGTGACTACTCTGTAGTCCAAACATCCCATCTATACATATACTACCATTCAGATTGTCTCAACTGCCCTGAGAGATTTTCCAATTGCTAGTTGAAAGTTAGTTTTGCCCTTGATTTTGCTTTACTCTTGACATCACTTCACCTCTTTAAAGTACAAAAAAAGACTTTCACATCACAGTTTTCATTAGGCAGTAACATCTTTCAATTTAAAAAAGTCCACATTCTCACAATAAGGGCACACAGATAAAGGAAACAAGTATCTACCTTTGTTTTGGGAAAGAAAACAAGAAATACAGAATGGTATGAAAATTCAAAGGACTTAAATTGATTATAAAACCCAACCTACCTGTTAGAAATATTTTTTTAGGATAACTTTTTTCCTGTTCCCAAGAGAATTTTATATTAATGTGGAACTTTGCTTCATCATAACCCTGCTTCTCCCACTAAATTAAAAATGAAGCTGGACACACAGCATATACTGCCACAGACAGTAGGTGCATAGAAAACTTCACACAGTTTCAGAGCTGAGAGCTTATCCGCTTAAGGATATTACTAAGGAACCAGATGGAGGGTAGTTTTCCATAGCTAACCATCTGGGTCCTCTAATGTTATACTCTGCCCTAAGCATTACTATGGGAATTGGTTTCATGATGGGAAAAAACCAGAGAAAAATAGACAAGTAGAGAAAGACAGAGCATGATATTTTATACTGCAAAATATTCAGCCAAAAAGCCACCATTTTGTTACATATTGCAGTTTCCTTATCTCTGTGTTTACAATCTGTGAGATAAAAGGAAGAGAAAATGAGAGTTTAATGGTTAATACAGCATTATAGACAGTTGTGAAGGAAATCAGAGATGGTACATTGTTTCTAGTGGAACTTTGATTGGGTTGTTGGATGTCAAAGTGCAAAGGAATAGGGAAACGCTTTCTGATAGGGCTACTAATTGTTTACATGGATTTGAAATTTTAGGTCTGCTGGGTTCTTTTTTGGAGTTCTGCACTTCAGGGCTTCCAGCCAGCTCTGTGTCCTTAGCTGAGAATTGCAGTGGTTTGCAGAGACCAGAGAAAGGTAAGAAATGTGGGATGGTCCATTAGGTTTGTGGAAAACACCAAATGCCTGTCAGCTAGATGGAGTTAAAGCACAACCTAGAATGAGTGGATTTTCTGAGTAGTCCTGCTGTATGATCTTAACATGAAAGTGAAAGGTGTTTCAGTGTTAGTTATATGATAGTCCTGAAACCAGAATACCTAACAAAGGTCTGCCTTTCTCTGGTGTTCATGATCATCTACAACCTGCCTTCTTGACTGCAAAATTTAGCTGAAGTTTTCCATGCAATTCAGGCATTGTGGGTTTTTTTCCTGCTATGTTGATTCTGAAGCATCTAATAATATGTCATCTTTTGCTATGGGTTTCCATCTGCCATGGCAGTCGTAGGATCTTTTTCCTCCGGCTATTCACCTGCTTTTGCAAAGCCTATAGGAACCTAGTGGAGACATCTTTTTCTTCTGTCACTTTTGAATGTAATTTGACAATGGCATTACTTCCCTTAGAAAATATGCCTCATTAAAAAAAAAAAAAGAAAAAAAGAAAAAAAAAGATAAAAACCAATCAAACCAATAAATCTGATTCACCTTGAAGTTCTGCTGAGTTTTTAAATACATAGATAATGCCATTTAGCTCTAGTGGATTCTTTCATAGTATAAACCTGAATAACATGTTACTGAAGTCAATGGGTAAATGTTATCAGCCTCCATTGAATATTAAGAACTTGCATAGGGTTTTCAGATGTAGCTTTCTTTTTTATGTATAAAGAAAGATTTACACATAAAAGAGAACTATTAGATAGCTACAAAAAACTCAGAGGCTAGTCTATTTAGTACATTTACATGTTAGATCCTTGGAACGAAATAAAAAAGTTTAAAATTTTCATGTCCTTTACCTAAATAGAACTGCCAATTCTTCTTGATATATTTATTTTAAAGCTGTTTTGTAAAGGGACACAAAATTCCCTTTAATGGTTTAAATCACTGTTGTATCTTATACTTTAAAAAACTTCCACAACACTTCAGTCTGGCACTCTGTGTGTGTGTTTATGTGTTTATTGTATCTGAATGTTAACAAGCAAACAACAGAGCGAGGATTGTATGTCAGGTAATCATCAGTTTATGAACAGACTGTTTTCTTTTCCCAAAAGAAAATCTATATAGGAAAATCTGAAATTATTATTTGTTAGTGTGTGTATCTGCTGTGGAACAGGCTCCATGCTTTTTTTAATGTTGAAATTGACTTCAGGTATTAATGGCATGAAGTAGTTTATATAGGTGCATTATCACAAAGATAGCTGTTTATCTCACTCTTAAATTGCCTTTGTATGAGAATACAATTAAGAAAGATAGTATTAAAAAACCTAGCAGAACTTACTTGCTTCCACCCATCAGTCCTTTTCTAGATACTGTTACACTGAGGAACAGGAAATCATGACTTGTATGAAAAGTTTGGCTTGACAACTATAACTTGTGGCTTGCAGGAGCTGGGAAATTCATGTAGATAAATAGATCACTGTTTTGCAAAATATTTTCTCCTCATTATTAGTACATTTTCTTCTTCTGGAATTTATTGATTCATTGGAATCAATATGCAGCTATCATCAATCAATGTGCAGCTAAGGCATGTTGGAAAAGAGGCATTGCCCTCTTTAGAATGATACTCTTCCCAGCCGTCTGGAGAGCAAAGCTTTCATTTGAACCCATGGTGTTCTTTACCTGTTATCAGTTTTCTCTTGGTAATCAATCATCAAACTTTGTTTCATAATAAGCAGAAAATATAGATCCTAATTTATATCTTAGAGCACAGAATATAATGAATAATGTGAGGAAAATTATTCTGGCTGTAAGAGAAAAAGCTGTTAAGTTGCAAATAGAGACAGAAATCTACTCTAAACAAGGAGAAATGTCTGTTCTTCCTTTTCTTACATGCAGGCCTTGAGCTAAAAGGGATGTGGCAGTGCAAACAGCTGCTTTGAGGCAGCTCAAATGAAACACTGAAAAGTTGCCTTTGTGGCTGAAAAAGTGGGGTTTTTTTCAGTAGTTTTGCCCTAGAATTTATTTGTCCAAAGGCCTGTTTTTCTCCTGTAAATCTGACTCTGCCCTTTCTATACACATTGCACACAAATTATAGCTCATAAAATGCATTATTGAGTCACTAATTACATCATTCAGGAAATAAATTTTTAAACATAGTTTTAAACACTGTTTGTTTTGTGTAGTCAAACTGTGCTTGGCTATTAGTCAGAATCTACCAAATAGATCTGTTCTGCAAGAGCTGATCTGCAGACTTGCACCAGAGATGCATGAACTTTAGCCTGATGTTTCTCAGTCCTGCAGTGCCACGTTACTGCAGCACTGCTCCTTTGTGAGTGCAGCTTGGATGACACCCTCATTCAATTAAAAGGGAAGGTGATGCATAAGTCAGAGAGGCAGTAAAAAATCCAAATAAGACAATGTCACATCTGAATATTTTTTTAAAAGGAGACTAGGAATGATGTTGAAGAATTTCCATGAAAACATACTCCATGGTTCTTTGTTTGGCTGCTCCTGAAAACTGTGGTTTTTCTTTTACAGAGCATTATTCCAGGGACAGTTCATGGTTTCAAGCCTTAAGCAATACCTCACAGATGATGTCTTTAAGAGATGGCAATAGATTATTGGTCTCTCTGGATGACCCTTCTGTACACTGAGTGAGAACAAGCTAAAAGTCTGACTGCTCTACACATCTCCTCATCCCACAAGAAGATTTGTGAGAAGGTCCCAAAGGGCCAAACTGCAGTGTAGATAGGAAAACACTGAATACAGAAGTCAGCACAGCCCTTATTATCTCTGGTTTTGGAGGGGTTTTTTAATTGAAGTTCCCTGTCTTCAATCAGGCCCTAACTCTTTGAGTTAAAAAATAAACTCATTTAGACAGATTTTTAGTGCACAGCGAGGACAGACTTTCTCAAGAAGCACTTTATATAAGTTGCCTTTTTTCTGTTCATGAATCTTCAGAAATGGTTACTGAATGCATGACACTGAAGTGATATAAGGCCTGCATTAGATCAGCTTCAGCAGTGTGCAATGTGCTGCCCTGGGAGGGTGAGTGCTCAATGAGGTAAGCTCAATTTGCTCAAAGGGTCCGTTATCGCTAATGGGAAGTGGCATGAAATACTCAATCATCATTAAGTGGTCAAAGATTTGAATCTGTTCATAAAATTGCATCTGAAGTAATTAAGTTGCTGAGTGTGACTCTAATTGTCTTATCGCAATGTTCGTCTGGCTCTGAAAAATGAGAAAAGTAACAAGTTTTTTTAAGAGACAGAATTTACAGTAATTTGTATCTAGAAGCCTAAAGACTGCACAGACTCACACTGTGATGCAGGGATTGTAGATTTATTCTTTCTGATGCTTGTTTAAATGTACTGTGAACATATTAAAAAAAAAAACCCAACAAACTGGCTAATGCTACATCTAGAACTTGTCTGGGTTTAGTTTTACAAGCAGTGTAGGAAGCATGTTCACAGGATCACAGGGTGTCAGGGGTTGGAAAGGGACATTGGACATCTTCAAGTCCAACCCCTCTGCCAGAGCAGGACCATACAATCCAGCACAGGTCACACAGGAACGCAGCCAGGTGGGTTTGAAAATCTCCAGAGAA
>JANHGN010022316.1:22500-28918 GCA_024605025.1 Megaceryle maxima | reverse complement strand
AATACTTTTTTTTTCACCACACAAAAAAAAAAAAAAAAAAAAAAAAAAAAAAAGATTTCTTCCTTCTCCCCCACAGCAAACCATTACCAGCTGTTGATGGAGTAATTTTTTAACACGCGTTAAGTCATATTGTATATTGTCCATTTCATCTGTATAGAGCATAAATTCTGTACCATTTCATACCAATAAATCCATGAGCACCACCCAATCTTGTTACACGGCTTCAGGCTTATTAACTCAAGGGGGATTCCACCAAATGGGATCGCGCTGGAGACCAAAGGGACTTTTCCACCAAGGTCATCTCAGCATCGCGCTCGACCCGATGTGAAGCCGGGTGGCAGATTTTGCCCATGCAAAGCAACGGCCACTCTTTCCAACCAAACTCCTTTACTCATAAAGGAACCAAACCAACCCAACAAACAAAAACCCAAACCAAGTAGTTAAGTCGCATTGTAAAACAATGTATTTCAAGATGGTTCTGGTCACACTCTTCTGGCCTCGGGTCTGTTGTTACATAATTCTCCCCAGCGGCTGGATCAAGCCTAGAGCACTTCCATCAGGTTGCAAATTTGTTGTTGTTACCTCCTCATTTTAATAGCAGTGACAGTTTACTGCAACTATGAGGATCAACTCAGGAATCTCCTCTTAAGCCAGGATCTTAAAAGCCAGGCCTGTTTATGGGCACATCCACTTGTGCAAATCAAATCGTGGATTTGTTTTGTATGTGTAAATTCAGGCCAGTGGAAAATTAAAGCCCCGTGGGGATAATTTAACCAACAATACCAAGAAAATTGTGAGGCAAATCCGAAACTTTGTCCTTAATTTACCCTGTTAGGGCAAAATAAGGCAGGAATCTCATACCATGTGTGCTCCAACGCTTAGGTACAACAGCACATGTTGAGTAAGGAGAGTTGCAGCCTCGGCTTTTAATCTCATTGTTTATTGTGGTTTAAAAGTCTGACCCTTAACATTATATGTGGTTTAAAACTATATTTGGAGGAAAGAGAGCGAAAACGACTCTCCTAGGTTCACAAATGTGTTTGTCTTTAAGGTTTGTTCCAGAGGAAACCATGCGTGCCTGAGCTTGCTCCATATGCAAACCCTTACAACGACTTTTCAACAGGCTAATGCTCACACTCTGCATCTCAGGTTAATCGCAAAGGGTTTTTTTGTTGGTTTTCCACTAGCAGCTTGCCTACAAATCCACCAACCCACCACTCTTTATGTATATACGCTGAATAATTATGAAGCAGTGAGTATTTATCACCTTTGCTGAGCAGTAAGCAGAAAGAAATACAATACTATTACTTCCAGCTACTGGCTTTCCCAAGATAATTAGATAACACAGTGGAGTGAAGCCTTGGTTAGTCCAATGCTGTTCAAGTTAAGTGATTGACATGCCTCTGTCTGGCTGCTCTATTAACTGTTTCATTTTGTTGCTATTTGCAGTTTGCTTGGCTAATACTTCGAACAAATACAGACTGTTTCTTTAGCCCCTTTTTTCTCTTTGACCTTCTCCTGCCCATTTTCTTTGAGTCACTTCAAACTGCCTTGAAAAGGCCTGTTGAATACGCACAGTCCATCAGAGTCCCAGGTTCATCCCATTCCTTGCCCTGAATGCTTTACTTCAAAGATGGGCCGCATTCTTTAATTGCCCTTTGAATTAATATCAAAGGGTCACAATGCGAGTGCCAAAAGAGAAAGAGGCTTTAATGAAGCAAAGAGCTGCCATTCATTTGCAGATAAGCACGTTTTTATGCCTGACTGGTCACCATGGCTAAATGCTTCGTGAAGAGGAGGCAGGGCGAGGCGAGGAGAACTGCTGCTTAAGTGGCCGATTAGTTCAAACAGACAAGAGTAAACAAATAAATAAATAAAACACACAACACAAACAGGGAAAGAAAGAAAGAACGAACTAACTTCATATGGCTGAACGCGTTAAACACCCAAACAAACCCACATCCCCCCCCCCCCCCCCCAAAAACCCAAAAAACAACCAACATCCCATTGTGTTCAGAAGACCATTAACCCTTTGAGAAATGCTGGGGTTCAGCTTTGGAGCTGCAGCTCCAGGCCCCTCGTTTCCTTTAACCACCCCCCCACCCCCCCAAAAAACCCCAACTCTCAGTGGGTTAAACTTTCACTCTGAGCAAAGACACAAATTGTCTTAATACACTTGCTCCCAGAGATATTAAAATAATAAATAAAGAAATAAAAATCTATGACTTCACAACAAGGAATAAAGAAATGAAATCAGCAAGTTAATTATGCCTGTCCATCCCCCCCAAACAGGGCACATTTGGTGGTTTGCATTTTAGTGCCCGTGGAATAACGAGCTCTGTACTGAAATTATTTAATCGATTTACATTTTGCTGATGCATTCTGTCCTGGGATAAAACGGGCGAGCGTTCAGCTTTCTTAATTGCCTAAAGGTCTCTGCTATTTTGGTTTGAATTTCTATACTCGGGGATTTTGTTTGGTTGACTGGTTGGTTTTGCTTATTTGAAACCTATGAAGCTGCACTAAGAAAACTTACTCAGCTTCTTAATCCTACCTATGGAGTCATCTATTTTCTCTTTAAAATACCAAGAGTATAAAATGAAAATGAGAAGCTTTCACGTATATTGTAATGCAATTACAGCCACAATGCACGGATACAGAAACAAGAAGCTCACAGGTGTCCTCTTTATAAATTCTGACTTATTATTTACAGACTCAGGCTTCGCTTTGCACAGAAATAATAACTTACTTAACAAATACAAGGTTGTTCGATTGCAGTAGAGTTATCCCCCCATGAAAGAGGATTAGCCATACTCGTAACAGTGTAAAAGTGCCTTCTAAGTGCATTCACATCAGGAACTGTGCTGCTATCTCCCATAACTAAGAAGGTTGTAGGGGTACAAACGGCCCAGAGAAACACAGACCACATTTTTAGCTCCACTTCAGAAAAGGACTTCTCATTTATATTCCATACACTGAAGCCAAACCCTGTGTGCAACCTGTTACAAGACTTTCCCTTCACTGATGCTTCCTGTGATTTAATTTATTTTTTCCCCCCCTACCCCTACTCCTGCCTTGCTCAGAGTGCTCAGCACCCCAACCCCAGCTCAGAATCTTTAGCACTCACCAGAACGTGAAGAATTTTGACCTTAAACACCCAGCTGGAAATTCAGTGCTGCCAAACACCAGAGGAGCATCTCGCATTTGTGGAGAGGAGGGAAGAAGCAAAGCAATGAAAACCAGGCAGCGGAGGAGCAGAAAGGTGTCAGCAGCACAAGAGGGACAGAAGCTGCTTGTGAGCTCTGGCACTAACACCAGCAGAGCTAAATTGCATCTTTTGCAGCATATCGAGCCACACGTTGAGCAGCCTGCTGGGAAACTGCTCAACTGCACAGCCTTAAATTACCAGTACTGCTGAAACTTTAATTGGGGTGGGGTTTTGAGCTAGCCTGATTTTCAGTCCTACCTCAACACCAGCCGTGAGCCTAGGAACACTGAGATTTATTTCAGTAAAAGTCAAACCCCACCAAGGTTGGGCCGTTCTTCTGACACCTGATGCTCTTTCGGAAGCATTAAGTTTTCCAACAGATTTGTCAGAAAATATTAGCTAATTTAGTCTCCCTGTATTTACTGCATTTCAGATTAATAATCTCACTCTTCAAGCGTTCGCAGACGTTGGGCTAGACAAGGCTATTAGCTGGCAATGAAAGGCACCCTACCCAATGGCAGATCCTCTTCTAGAATCCATAGCACAGCTGACTTCTCTGCAACACCAGCCTCAGCAGTGAGGCTGCAGGTCCAACCTAAACCTCTGCTGGTGCAAGTTGAGGCCAGTTCCTCTTGTCCTGTCCTTTGGGAGAAGAACCCAACCCCACCCGACTCCAACCTCCTGTCAGGGAGTTATGGAGAACAAGGTCTCCCCTGAGCCTCCTTTTCTCCAGGCTGAAAAAGCCCAAGTCCCCCAGCTGCTCCTGACCACACTTGAGCTCCAGCCCCTTCCCCAGCTCTGTTGCCCTTCTCTGGCCACGCTCCAGCACTCAACTGTGTCCATGACAGTTCGAACACATCTACCCACATGCTCATTGCCACGATCAGTGAAACATTCACCTAACCTGTGGACTATCCTCTCTTGACTTGCAGTACAACGGTGGTCACAAGTCATATAGATGATCCTTGATAAAATTGCTCTTATTCATCAGCCCACAGTCTAGAAATACAGCCAAGTGTCATCACCACCATCCCTGCCCACGGTGCAGAAATTGCATACGCAAAGCTAGGTCTGGAGCTGCAGCACAGCTCTCCAACAGGACCAGCTAGATTTCCATTTGGAACATGGAACATCAACCTAATAACACAAAACAAATACCTTAGACACTTTTTTGCCATTTAGGTAATGTTGCTTTACCCTTATACATTAAAAAAACCCCAACAACAAATCAAACAAACCAAAACATTAAACACAGAGGAAAATTGATTTCCTTGTTAAATTAACTGATTTTGCCTGATCAGTCACTCTGGATTCCAGCAGTACCCAAAACATCTTTTGAGTTACAGCAATAGCTGTTCTAGAATAGCCTCATTGATGGGCAAACCAGAAAAATATTAGTCAAGCCATCTCACGTATTCACTACCATAAGAAGTTAAATTGCCCTATTTTGTGAACCAGAGGAACTTTATTATTGTGATAATCATTATTGAATTATTAAGAACCACCATAAAATTTAAAACATAAGCAAATGGGTTTCTTAGTGTTTTGTGTTATAAATTCTTCACCAATATAAAACAAACCAGCACCATTCACAGACAGGAGCATGAACACGACCATCACTACTCCTCTATCATTAGTTCATGGTCCAGCCACTACTACCTGGGACAGGTCTGCTCTGGGATGATATTTTCCTGACATTTTTGAGACAAATGACAGAAGACCATTTTGTAATAACCAGATTCAACTATTCCCTACTTTTTGTCATCTTTGCAATATTATTTCTGGGGTTGGTTGTCACCTAAACAGCTTCAAACTCTGACTCTCCAGCTTTTTCTATTACCTGAAGGGAATGCTGTACAAAGTCATTCAGTACTGACAGTGGGTTTCCTTAATTGTTATTAATACTAAACAAAGCAATGAATGAAAATAATTAAATAAGTCAATCTAAGGAAAACATTCATATATTTTCTCTATGTACATATCTAATGAAATAATGAAGAGTGTCAATCTAACTATTTTAGTGGTTAATCATCACCATCTAATGTTATCTTTTGGAAATTGAGTGTAAAGTACCCAAGTGAAACTTGGAAGAACAGTGTTGCCCTACCAACAATGTACTACACACAGAAATGCAGAGCCCCACACCCAATACAACCTGCTCTTTGCTGCCCAGAGCTATCTCCTGCCATTTCAGCAACTAACTGAAACCCAGATGTTATCAAACCTGCATCCACCCGTTCCCTACACAGTACTCAACCCCTAGTCCCTATACCATACTTAACATAAAGCAGAGCTCCCAATCCAAACAGTAGCATTCTTCAGCCAACTCGAAGCTCTCCGGGACATCGTGTCCACAAGGTGGATGTGACAGCTCCTCAAAGTCAAAGCTGAATTTCTAACAAAACTGAAATCCACAGGAAAGCAGCTAAACATACCTGTGCTGTCAGCATTCACGCTCCTCTGCAGCAGGACAGCTGCTCTCCCAAGGCCTCTACCTCTAACCAGAGTCCTGGGAAGTGCCAAAAGACTTGAGGAAAACTTTGGAAAAATGTGTCTTATTAAATTTTTATTTTATCAAGTTCACCTTTCCTCTTTAATTTCCAGCCATTCCAGCTGTCAAGAAGATGAGTTACGTGTTTAAAACAAACAAACCAACCCTTCCCCCCCCCAAGTTTCATGGTACATCTGCTTAAGCCCAAATTAACAAAAGGGTTTGAGGGGTTTTGGTCTGGAAATGTTCAGTGACAAGCTTATCAAAACCCAAACACTTCAGACAGCGACAGAACAGGGGCTTCTAGTTTTCACACGTACAACCATCTTCAGGGAAAATTAGAAGCCATACAGAGAATGAAAACGTGACCATGTGTTAATTCTTTAACCTTAAAAGACCATTGCTGTGACCCCCAAAGCTCATGCTATGATGTCACCTACCCTATGTGCTGAGCCCAGAGGGCACAATTCTCCTCCCGTTAAGGCATCGAGAAGCAGGCTGCTCCACCAGCAGCTCCCAGCAGAGGATGGCAGCACTTAGATGGTCTTAATCAAACCACCAGTTCTGAATCACAAAAAATACTTTGTTGGTCACTGCGATCAAACAGCAGCATCTTCTCAAGTGTTGGACTCGCCTGAAACATTGTTCTGCACTACTACAGAAGCCCTCAAAGCACAGGCATTTTCCCTGAGCCCTCCATTCCCCCCCAACACACACAC
>JANHGN010022316.1:0-20000 GCA_024605025.1 Megaceryle maxima | reverse complement strand
CCATCCCACGTGCCCTCGCTCAGCCAAAGAAGTCCTCAGTAGTTCAGACTGCCCAGAACTATCCTCAAAGCCTGGTTCAGATCTGTCACACCGCTGGAAACCAAGGGTCTTGCACAAAGGAAACCCTCTGATTTGATGCCAGAACCAGAATCTGGTCTTAAAACATATTCTGTGCTAGGCACTAATTCCCAATGGCTTACTGGGACATCTACGGGGAAGAACGAATTTGTGATGCTTCAGTCCATTATTTCTTGTTTCACAAGAGTAATTAGATGAAGTCAGTATCTCAAATTATGCTGGTTTCCACTCTGTAACCTATCAAAACATACAAAAGGAGATTAAAAATTGTTCTCTTACTAGAATTTGAAGCTGCAATACACAGGAACAACAGAACCGTGTGGGGAAAGGGAGGTGCTGGTGACCAAATCTAAGCGTACAGAACCTGCTGCTGAGCTCTTCACACAGCTCTCTGCCCCGTGCAAACAAGAACAGAGATGAGTACCCAAATACATCCTGAATATTTGTGTAGCAAACTTGGCAGATTAATTTTCAGGCTTTTTCTATTCTGACACCTGTAAAGACTCATTCTGCAAGTGCCTGTGGCACTTACTCCGTGAGTGATGCACCTCTGAGGGGCCCTCAGCTTCCCCCCTATCTCAATCTCTGGCAAACTGACAGTGGTTTAAGCTAGGAGAAGGAATAGGGTAAAAATAATACCCTGAATTTATCTAGTACTTTCCCACTAGGGAAGTCAAAGGACATTTTATTTGTTACTTTATAAAAATAAGTTCTTTAGAGATGAGAATACAGAGACATGATCACAGTGAAAAATGTTCTATTCAAATTACAAGAGTCCAAAAAACATCCCATGCAAGTGAGAACCAAATTCTCTCATCTCCCAAATATGTTTTAAGCTCTATAGAACTGATGTAAAACAGGGACCATTACCCAATTCCCACTACCAGTCTGTCAGCCCACAGCAGAACCCGAAGCCAAAATACTCCACTTGAGTACAAACCCCCTTTTGCTTTGTTGACTGAAGCTCTCTCAGCCATGAGGCTGAACTCACCTGAAACCATCCAGGCAGTGGGCACCCATCTTTTTTATCACCACTAAGCTGTTTTTTTCTTGGTTACCTTCCCCTGGTGGCTTCACAGCAGTCCTTAAACTCTGGCTAGATAAATCACATAATGCAAATATCACCACAAATGCTGCTGTTTGGTCCAATCATTTACTAATCCTGAGAGAAGCCCTGTGTCCTTCAAACAGCCTGGCTAAAGCCAAAGATGCCCAAGCAGGTGTAACAGGCTTGAGCCAAAATATGGAGCATACAAGCAGATCTTCCACAGCATCCCAAAGTCTTACTGTTGAAGGCATCAAATCAGTCTACTTGTCAGTCTTGGGAAATCAGAAGAGCTGCTCTCTCTGTTAGACATTCTCTGGTTTCTCTGTGGTGCCTCTGTTCTTGACAAAGATTGATGTGACACACACAGAGTCCACTAAAGGAGCAGGATTTGTCTTTTTGCACACCTCCAGAACCCAGCCTTGCAGGTTAACACTAAAACTGCTGCTGAAATCCAGTTCTAACCTAGGTAACCCTAGATTGCCACACTTAACACCCTGTAAATTATTTCCTTGGTTTAAAAAAAGCTTCTAAAATTCACAGAAATTAAATGGCTATGCAAGGTCAAGTTGAAGATCTACTTAGAGTTTCTATTTCCTATGACACAAGCAGCCCCACTACAAACCCTGACACTTCACATACATAGCCACAGATATGAAGTTCAGGGGCTGTGTTAATACACAGCAGTTATATCCTTGGACTACCTACATCAAACCCCTGGACTCCATGAAACCCCTGGACTCCCAATCTTAAATCACATCAGGGCTACTGTCCCACCTTAAAGGCAATTTATAGCGTATGAATAATCTACTTGCTGGAGGCAGGAAAATAGATTGTCTTCCTTAAGAAGATAGTTAGAAAGTAGCTTCCCCTCCCATCTGGCATGGTGCCTCCCCAGCAAGGCAGCAGTGGAACTGCAGAGACTTCTTTATGAATAAGCAGTAAAAGACTCCTAAGATGGGCTAGTTTAGCAGCATCCAAAGAGGCACATCAACTGGAGACAGTGCGGGCTGGGTACCGCGGTTCGCACGGCATCTGTTGCCTCCTCTGCTACAGGAGGAGAGAACCAGTTCCCAACCTAACAACTCTCCCCATCCCACCTCAAGCAAAACCTGCCAGGAAAGAAAGAGCCGAGCAAGTTTTTCCCTTGGCCTTTGAAGTTCTTCCTTGGCTGACTGATGCTCGCCCATACAGAACTAGAAGAAAAGGCTTCCATTGTGCTGCTCTTTACACCCAGCGTATTATTCTCCAGACAAAAGCTTTCGAGTCTCACTTTTAAACGCACCTCTCTTTAGGGTGTACAGTTTCTAAGCTTTTTTTTTTTTTTTCCCCATAAAAAAATAGTTCCACACACCCCCCTCCCTAGGCAATCTACTTTGCCTGCTATTTTTTTGCATTACTTTTTGCAGAGGGAAACACAGACACGCAGCAGTTGAGCTGCACAACAGCCAGTTCTCATCCTCAGAAACAGGATATTTTCCTCCTCCCCAACATCATCTCCGGTGGCTTATCCAGCCCAGCTTTAAAAATAAAAATACAACCAGTGCAAGAACTCCCTGGTTTTCAGATGAGACCTGGTGAATAATCTCTCTCCCTGAAAACATCTCCAACATCTGGCAACTTGCTGCTACGTGCGGGGTCTGGGCGCTGGGTCAGGGCAGGGATGCAGGAGCAGGGCAGGGGGTTAAGCAATGAACATGCTCAGCACCTGCTTGCTCTCTGCCTGATTCTAATCAGTATTCTCCTCTCATGAGCAGGAATGCCAGAATTCCCCAGTTTTCTCAAAAAAACCCCACAAACCCAAAAAAAAACCCAAAAAACCCCCCCCAAAAAAAAAAAAAAACCACAACAAAAACTTTTTTCTCCCCCTCAAGGAAAGAAGAAAAAAAAAAAAAAAAAAAAAAGGAGAAAAAACCCCTCTTAGTTTAGGGTCTGACCAAATTTCGTTACAGACAATGCAAGTCTTGCCATTAAATTCAATAGGCTTTTTGGTGGTTTATGAGAAGTCTCACATGCTTGACACTATTAATTAGAGGAATTAAGGGTGTTAAAAAAAACACAACACACAACAAAACACAAACACCCCTTCCCCACAAAAAAAAAAAAAAAAAAAAAAATTTCCTTGAAGTTCTAGAAATCAGTAAAAACTTTATAGCAGCAACTCTGGAAATCAAATCTTTGCCTTCCTGCAAGTTGTGCTGCAGTTGCACATTGAAAAACTTGGCTTTTTTAAGACCTGTTGACAAGTTCAAGCCAGTCTATCAACTGGAACTGGCTCCTCTTTTTTTTTTTTTGGCTCCTGGCTTTGTGTCCAAGTCACTAGACTATTTTTCTTTCAGGAAAAATGTTTAGAAGAGAAAATACAGATTTCATTTAATAATAATAATAAAAAAAGTTTAAAGCCAAACCAAAGCAGTTCATCTTTAATCACTGTAAGACAAAATCCCACCACTAAGAAATACAGTCTGCTGCACAAAGATTTTGAAAGCTACAGTTTTAAACTAGAAATACAAGCAAGATACAGCAAAATAATGTTTAAAGTGTAATTCTTTTTTATGCTTTCTTCTTCTCAGTTGATATTTCTATTTTGACAAGTACATAATAAAAAAAAATCCAATTTATAAAGAAATAAAGTGTTTTAAGCAGCTATCCAGAAGTTACAATAAGTTCTTAGTGAATGCAACAGCAACACCCAGTTCTAGAAGAGAGAACGGGATGAGACCAACATGCCCAGTCACAACCACATCAACTTCAAGCATCACATATTTGCTTAAAACCAAAGATACTTATTAGCCTATATCATTGAATAGATTTTCCACACCACCTATTTGAGAAGATCCCAGGCTATTCATGAGAAACCCAGTAAAACCAGCAAGAACTCTGTATCATTAATTGCTGTACTCCAGTAAACTCATCGTGGCTCTGTCAACTGAGGCAAAAACCCTGACTTCACGGACTGAATCCCAGACCACACTAGTTATTGATCTGCTTTTGCTGCAAACAGCAGTAATAAGAAAGTATTCAGAATTAAGCTGCTGAGTCTTGATCTGCTTCATCAAAAGGCACTCACCTGCCGCTCAGAGCTGGGGCTCGCAGCATCCCGCTGTTCAGTTCCACACCACGGGCCACTGCACCAGAGGGCACTTGCTGGCCCCTTTACAAATAAACCTGGTGTTCCCCAGCTCTGCAATCCCAAGGACAGGTTACCAACCTCTCTAGCCACAAAGCATTCCTCTCAAAACAGCATTTCATCTGGAGTTGCAGTTTGGACAGACAATCTATGGCAGCTAAACTTATATAGCATTTCTGATCTCTGGATCCCAGACATTTGGAAATACCATTGAGGAGCAAAAAAACCAAAAAACAAACAACAAACAAACCAAACCCAAAACCCAAAAAGATACAAAGAGAAGATTTAGCCAGACTGGAGCAGCTGATACAGACAGATCTCTGCTCCAGCTCCTTCTCCGCTGCACACGCTGCCAGGATGCGGAGCAACAGGAGGGAAAAAAAAAAAAAAAAAAAAAAGTAAAAATTAAAGAGAGCGTAGAAAGCAAGAATCAACAGCTTCTTCTTCTTGCTCTGGGGGATGACAGCCAAGCAAAGGCAGAGCTCAGTAACTGGGGAGGAGTGAGCAGAACCACCTCAGCTATCTCCAGGTGCAGGCAGCACAAAGAGTCACGCAGAGCAAATCACACCAACTCAAACCTGTTCTACTCCAAAGTAAGCCCAACTTTGCTAGCACTAATTTTGCTATGACCACATTCTTGTTTGTTTGCATTTAGGGGTATCACATAAATACATTAGTCACCAAAACTACTCTTTCCTACTCAAAAAGGGTACTAAAAAGGCTCCCTCGTCCCACTCCAACAATGCAGAACCACACAGAGCAGAGCCCCAGCAGAAGACTGTTAAAGCCCATGGAAAGATGCCTTCAGCAGCCCCTTCCCCACAGCTGAGGGACCTTCAGCAGCAAACCAGCACCAGCTGTGCAAGTGGGGGGAAGCCCCTGGGTCCAAAAGAGGGGGACAAAAAGCATCTACTCAAAGAGGGGAACATCACCAAGTACAAAACACCACCGACAAAGCGCAACTGGGACCACGATGTCCCCACCTAAAGAACACAACCATCCTGGGGAAGCTTTAAACTTCATATTAAAAAAACAAACAAAAAAAAAAGAATAAAAAGAAAAGGAAATCACTTACAAGACTCACAGCAGAGGAAGGCAGAAGAAATTGCTCCCTGGGCTGGAAACCTGAATCCTGAGGGCTCTTCTCACTGCTTCAAACTTAGAGAAGCACAATGGGTCTTTTAACCAAAGGAGCCAGCCCTGCAAAAGTGGTCCAAGGTATCCCGAGGGCAACCCACTCCTCAAAACTCCCATGGCTAAAATGGGAAGAGTAGCACAGGAGAAAAAAAAAAAAAAAAAAAGAGAAAACCAACAGCAAGTCCACCCAGTGTTGTGCTGGGAAAGCTGGGGTTCTGCTTGCCCTCCCTGTACTAGCCAAGGGCCAAAAGAAAAGCAGCTGGTGGACAGTTTCTTTAATAGGGTGACTTTTCTGCACTGTAACGCCCAAGATTGGAAACAGATGAGTCCCTGCTCCACTCTGTGATCACCTGGAGGATTTTTTTTTTATTTCCCCTTATAGGACTTTTCTGGGGTCTTTTAATTTTTCTTTCTAACTACCACTATCAAGATTCAGACAGGAGATGTATTTAGGATTCTTTCCATACTCACTCTAAATTTTTGTCTCTGATTTACTCTTCCAGGGCTGACAAGTCTGTTCCTGATGTCAGATTAAGAGAAATATTTCTGCCATCAATCACCGCCCCATCTTTCCTACTGCCAGCGTAGGAGGAGCACTTGGAATCCTGGCTTGGTTTCACTTCTTCCTTGGCCAAGTGACCACTAAGAGTTTGGAGAAAACCCCTCTTTATGCCTGTCATAGGGTAGGGTTTGACAAGCATTTGAACGAAGAGCTCCTGACTCCTTCCCCGCAATTTCACCAGCGCTGTTGCTTAGGATCAAAGGTTGTGGGGAGGAGCGCAGCGTGGGAGGACAGAGCTCATCTCCCCTTGTGAGACCCTTCAGCAGATGGGTTACAGACCAACTTACAGCACAAAGCCAGGGGTTTTCTTTGCCTTTTTCTGCTAAATCACATTAGGGAAAAAAAAAAATACTGAAGTGCAGTTCTCTGAAACAGCTCTAAATTTGCTCTGCTTGTAACATTTTAACTATGCCTATTTGCCACGTCAGAGCTCTTATTTACCAGTGAAAATAGATGATGTTTAGTGCTCTAAACTCTTGCTAACCCTGAGAAAGTGAATGACTCCCCTCAAATCTGAAATGTAATTCAACTTTTTTTTATAGCAGGGCCAAATTCAACCCTAAGGAGCATGAGAGCAGGGGGCTGTCCGGGTGTGAATGACTGCAACATGGTCTCAAGATCCAAAAGTAACACTGTATTTGTTGGGGAGAAGAAAAAAAACCAAACTATAGGTGCTAAAGCAAAGGGGTTAGTGCTGTTTTCTGTACAGCTGCCAAATATTTGAGCTTTTTTGCTTGCTCACATTTGATTTTAAAAGTCCAACCATGGGTGCTACACCAGGGATGAACCCACAGGGCTTTTTCCCAACAGCAGCACCTATTGTACAATCTTCTAAATAGATTCCTAAATGTTTCTTCTATTATTTTCCAGTCAGAGAGCGGCAAAGAACATAGTTAAGCTCTATACCAGACACGTAGCAGCCACCATGGGCAGCAAGAGAGGTCAGAGAACACGATGCCTTTCTCTGCACTGCATCTTTTAATAGATTCAAGAAATACACGCAGAAAAGTTTGTAGACCTCCCTCCAAAACCCTGCACCGTAAAGGTTTGACGACTACTCACTTAAAACATCCCTCCTCGGGCAACCCGTCCTTAGCCAGGTGACTGTTTTGGAAGGGGGTAAGTTAAATTTGCTGGATGGTGGTTATTTGAAACTTTCCTTTCTTACGTGCAAAGCATTTCAACTTTCTGGCTGAATTTTCAAATTCGGCATTTGCTCACATGCCAGCGTTGGTTCATCAGCTGCAGCAGAGTTAATCTTGTTTTATACCTTGGTAAATGGAATTCCTGAGATTTTTTTTTTTTAAATTTTTGTTATTTTTCCACATCTATACTTTGCAGGATTTCATGGTGAAAATGGGAAAAGAATGTGTTTCATCTTCCATTCCCACATTTCTTCAGCTAAACATTTGCTGCCTCCCTATTTTATTTTTTTTTTCTTGTCAAAATGCCTCACTTTCTGCAAACAACTCATTTTGCTGTTCCTGAAACCAGTGGAACCCTGACTGCCAGCCAGTCCTGCACAGGTTTTTTTCTCACCGCTCAGCCTGACTGGAGGGGCTGGGGAGGTGTCAGAGTCTTCACTGGGACACTGAGCCCCACTCCAGCTCACGCTCCGACCCTTCAGCGCTTCACACCAGATCAAACGACGAGCCCTTAGGTCAAAATGAAAAGGAAGTCCTGCCACACCATCTGCAGTGAGAAGGGATTTTCTGTGGAAGCAGGATTCCCTGCCTCTCCGCTAGCCTGGTTTCTATAAAACCTGTCTGTATTCATCTCCACCTCTCTCTGAGCCCGTTAAAGCCATAGAGATGGAAAGCAGTTTCCAGTCCAGTTTGGTTACACCGAGTATGTTGGTGCTACTGCCTCGGGGGGGTGTGGGGGGGGTATATGGAGTGTACATTGGCCACGTTTGTAACAAAGGAAAGAGTAATTTTGCCAGAAGAACTGGAGTTGTTACTGCTTTTCTGAGCTGGTATATGGAAGAGCTCTTGATTATATTGGCATGAACAGCCCTGCTCATTTAAATAAGGTGAATAAGATTTGACGGGGGCTGAATAAGCTGTCTGCTCACAGAAACGTCAGCTGCAGACAGTTTATTCCTCACGGGATTCAAACCACAGTGATCTCTGGGACACTGTATCTGATAAAGAAATTACTACATAGTCATTTTTGGATTAGACATCTACCATGAGCCATATCACAAAGACAGAAATCCTCCAGACAGGTCCTTATATGGACTCATGCGTGATAGAAACATTGGTCATGTTTGGCAGAAAGTCTACGACCAGGCAAATATCCATTAAAATAAAAAGAAAATCCAAAGGTAGAATGTATATCACCGTCCTCACCTCAGCTCTCCATGGAAACGAACAAGTCGAGTTCACAGACTTTAAGGATTAAATTTGTACCTAAAATGCTTTCGGAGAATTTTAGCTGTTAAATCTGGGGCGAAACGTCTCCTAAAGTAGCTCGTAAAGTAGGCACAGGCTGATATTTTATTCAGAGAGAACCAGACAAAATGAAAAGAGGGTATTTAAGAAAATGCTGATTAAAAAGATTCTGGTTTATCCCTTTGCTCTGCTGTTGTCACCACAGCAGAGGAGGCTCACCCATGGAAAAAATCAACATGACACCCAGAGAGGCTCCCTGGCTTTACTGGGCGTTTTGCTATGGCTTGTGAAACTAAATTTCCACGTCTGCCAGTGGAAGCAGCAGGACCTGGATCTAAGGCTCACGTCACCCTATGATTCAGATGAAACTTCCTATTATAATGAGAAGCCAACGGAACACATCCAGATTTCTTTTATTGGCAGCTCTCGACCATTTTTTCTCCTGTGTAATTTGATGTACAAAGACATCTTTCCCTTTTTTTTTTTTCTTTAGGCTACACTCAGGAAGATTACATGCAACAAAATTAGTTTTATTAAAATTCAGTTAAATATCACCTGGTTTACCTGTTGTGATAGTAAAATTTCAGTGCACTGCATGCTAAAAATAAAAAAAAAACAAAACCAAACCAAAAACAACAAAACCAAAAAACAACAAATCCAATCACACTAAAAAAAATCCCCCCCCAAACTGTAGGGCCATACAGTGCATACACCCGACAGACCATGCAAAATAAGGATTCCATTCAAATTTCACATCTCATTAAAGACAATTTGGCCATTAATCCATAGGGGTTTAGGAGCAAAGAAGGATTTTCCAAGACAGATAAACTGAAATGATCCTCCTTTGATCTCCGAGGTTAAGAATCGGCAACAATGGAAGATGAACAACAAGGGGCAGAACTACTGGCCTTTTTATGTGCCACAATGGCATTGGCAAACAACTACTTAATCAATATTTGGCCAGGGACACTGAAAACTTCCTTTTCAAATTTTAATTCCTAGTTGTAAAACAACTGTAGGGCAACCAGCAAGAGAAGACATTAAACTGACTGCTTAATTGCCTTTTACTGTCTTACTAGTTATATATGCACATTCTTAATAGTTCGTGAATCTTTATTTACCAGGGTGAATAAATGACCTGTCAACAATCACATCAAACTCTGCTGACTAAATAATCCTGGCGCATGACACACGTTAACACTAATGTGTCCTCGCTGAGTTTTCATTTCAGTATGCCTCACTTTTTGGGGGGAGTTTGCTTTGGGGTTTTTTTTTTCCTTTTTATCCCCCCCCCCCTTTTTTTTTCCAAGGCAGAGTGATTTAAACTGAATTAGTTTAACAGCATGGGGCAGCAGTACTCCAGGGCAAGGAGAGTCAAACGCTGCGCAACGAGGTCTTGAGGTGAATTTGGTTGCTCTACATTATTTTTATTAGCCCAAGAAAGCTCAGCGTATGGGGGAATGCTTGGAAAGATCCTGCACTTTTATTTATATGTATTTGCTCTTTCTCTAGCCCCCTGTGTTTGTTACATAGGATTTAAAGTGACATTTACATGGAGAAACCCACACTGACTGGCTTGCTCTGATTTATTGCTCTGCGTTTCACTCAATTTCTTCTTAAATTAACCAGAGAGCACTTTGTAGTTCTGCTTCATTTCCCAGTGCAGTTTTATTACACGGCTCTGGGGACTCGTGATAATTTATCACTATCAGCTTTATTGGCTTCCCTCTCCTAAACCCCGTTGCAACCCTTATCAATAAGTGAACCTAACACCAAGCTAAACCTTCCCCGAGCAAGCGTCAGATAAAAGCCTTGTCTTCGACCGATACGACACAGAATTACCCTTTGAAATCAGACATGGAAAATAAACTGATTTAAGGATTTCATCAGCATCGACTTTTACTTTCTATATTAATTGCTCATTAGTTTTTTATCTAATTAAAACCTCTGCCTGACGATTCCATCCCTACCTCTGTGCAAACACAAAGATCCCTGCCCTCAACGGGAGCTTTGCCAGAGTTTCACGCGGGATTGGAGTCCCACTCTTGTTTAGTGGGTACTTTCTGTCAAGAGGACAAATTTGGGCCCTGATCCTGTCTGCCCCAGCCCACGTAACTTCGCACCCATGAACAGGCCCTTTGAGAGGGTCTCCTCACACTCACCCACGTACCATCAGGCTCACAGAACTGGGGGGTCCCACACCTGATCCAGTCCATCCTAAAACCTGAGGATTTCTGCCCTGGAGCTGCAGTTGCTCAGCACATTACAGAGCTGGTTTCCAGAAAAGCCTGACCTCATGGTAAATTCCTACTGACATCAAAGGGTTTTGCAATTGTAGGAGAATCCAGAAAGCCAAAGATAAAAATAAAAAATAAAAATAAAAATCACATTTTGGGAGCAAGTCCTGGCTACACCAAAGTCGATGGACCACATTTCTTGCTTCAGTCCTTCCAGAGCCACACTAAGTCTAATAGATTATTAAGATTTTCAGAGCAACCAAATAAGTTGCAAACTTGGGTACAAATTCAAGTTAATCAACTGGAGCGTGTGAAACGATCCTGACATTTCCAAAAAAACCCCAGCATTTGCCATTGTTTCAGATATAAGTGACTGGAAAAACTGGAAAGGGTGCCCACAGCAGTTCTGACTCGATGAGCGCTGACTCTACGTAGAAGAAAGCGTCCTGAACATGGCAAAACATGTGAACCCATTAAGGAAGTCATCATTTCAAGAAAGGGGTATCCTAGATCTATAGATTACTTCAAAGAGACCTCTGCTAGACTGAGGAACACCCTTTCTTCCTACAGCTGGAAGTACCACTGGTGCTTCTGTACTGCTAAGCGTCCAGTTTGCCCTCCCCTCAATGTCCCCCGGCTCAAGACGGGAGGTCACGGGCTGCTCCCGGCTTCTCCAGAACAGCAAACTCCCCTCTGAAGTCACTCAAAGCACAAACATTTAGCAGCTTTCTGAGAATGCTCAGCATGCTGGGACAACGTGCTCTGGTTGGATGGAGAGGTCATTATTGATCAATGAGGTCATTGGTTTATTATTATTATTAGCTCAGAACAGTGAATTGGAAGCGGGAGCCCAGCCCAGAGCCCCACAGCAACAACGGGTCAGGAGGAAAAAGAAACAAAGCCAAACTGGGTTTGTGAGGCACCACCTACATGGGTTTGCACTTGGGCTTTTCTCTCCGGGACTGGCCTCTCACATGGTGTTGAGGTGTGAGGAAAGAAAGGGGAAAAAGCCAGCCAGAAAATATCACCATCTGCCTTGAGCCAAATCCCAGAGTCACGAGGGAGGGGGTTTCTTAATTAAGCACTATTTTCTTGTCAGCTCTGAAAGCGAAATTCTGTTCAGGTTACACGAGCTGATTTCTTAGACCTGCTAATGACCAAATACGTAGAGTACTGCATGAAATGCCAGACTCAAGACGGTAACTGCCTGCAGCCACAATCATCACGTTTCATTCAGTAAGCGAATCTTTACCGGGAGCGTGGTGCCGGGGAACACATTGTGCTTCCCAGCCGTGAGACGCGACAGCATTTCACACGGCGAGCGAGTCCTCTCATCCCTGCACCCCGGGACGTGATGCTGAAGCAAAACCACAACAAGCCCCGCAGCAGGAAAAAAAAAAAAAATTCACAACCAAAATCCAACTCAGCATCTGCCTCGTCCCGTGCTCTGGCCGCTAACCCGACAGCCCAAGACGCAGAAATGAATGGGATGACTCCAACTGGTATCTGGTGCTTGCATGTTAATCCTGGCCCTTAATAAACTGCCTTTATTAGTTTAACAACCTAAAAATAACTGGCTGCATGATACCGAGCCACCCTAATCAAAACATCTGCAAGCCCATCTAGCCCGAGCTACCCTTTAGATCATGTGCCACCGCTTCAAAGCCTGCGCATCAAGTCAGTAATTGTAACATTGCATCTAAATATTTAAGCTAGGGGCTGGTAGTCGCGTGTCCCATTTACAGTCAGCATCTGTCCTCTAATTCCATTACAGTACAAAGCAAAAATGTTTCCCAAAACTCACAAACAGGAAAAGCATCACACAGCTCGAGAAGCAGCAGCAGCTTGAACTTTCTAGCTGCTGAGCAGGGCTTTTGTGCTAAGGTCCTCTTTCCTTTTTTTTTTTTTTTTTTCACAACCCCCCCCCTCCTTGAACTCCCCACATACACACACAAAAATAGGGGTGGTGCCGAAATTGTATTAATGTGAGCCTGAGGCACACAGCAAAAAAGAAAAGAGGAAGGGGAGGGAGGGGGGGGAAGGGTTTGGTCCAAGATGAAAGTAAGAAGGAAATAAAGGAGGCAATTTAGTCTGCTGTAGCCTGAATTGCTCTCAGTACAGCCAAGGGTAGAGGCTCGGGATGAGTAGGGCCCTTTTTGGACGGGTGCGCATGACTGGGGGAGGATCCGCCAGGACAGGGCCCGGGGGCCAATTCCGCTGGCCGGGAACAGAGGCCCCCTTTGAGATCGGGCCAGGGTGGGGGGGGTCCCAGTCCCAAGCTCCAGCCCCAGCTCGCAGCGGGCCCAAGGACCAGCTCAACACCCCAGCGTTTTGAGTGCTGAAAGCCACCGGTTTCTGCCAGAAAACAACAGTGATCTTATGAAGGGGGGAGTTCTCAGATTAGTCAGCAAACCATGTCGGGCACAACTCCCACCAAAGGTACAAGCGACTCCCTCTTTCTGTAGCGGTTACGCTAAAAATATGCCCCAATGTGCCATATAAAGGCACAAAAGTTCCTCTCTCGTGTTCTTTATTTATGGCTTATGCCTTTAAGAAAAATTTATCACGCATGCAGAAATACAGATACACTATTATAGAATGATAAACTTCCCCATCCGCGCTGCGACAATCGAGGTTTTCTTTAAATATATACCCAAAAACCAGGAAAGAGGGCGACCCTGACAGAAACACAGCAAAGCCTGCTGCACGTGTGGCATCTGTAAAGGCCGGGGAGAGAATCGTGTTTAAGTGTCCATGAGCAGAGGCTGGGACAGAATCACAGCGGGGCCTATGGAAGTTTACCTCTGCTGATTCTATATGTGATGGGAGCAATCCCAAGCTGCATCATAATACTGTTTTGGTTGCACATTTTCTCAAAAATACCACGTTTCTCATCTCTAATCCCACTTGGCTGTAAATACCCCCCAAATCCCAAATCTTGAGTTAGCTACCATTAAAATCACAATTGTTATCCCCAACCTCGGAAAAAAATGCCTCTCCCCTGAGCCACCCAAATGCCCACGGCCAGGAGGGGATTTCAGGTGACATCAACAAATGCCCATCACTAGATACATGCTCTGGAGCAGGAGAGCAATTCCCAGCTCCACGCTCAGCCCCAGGACTTGTGTTCTGACCTATCCCACAGCCTTCCCATGTGTCTTGCGCACCCACGCTCCTGGGGCACCTCAAAACTATAAAATTTTACTCATCCTGCAAAAGACTCCACGCTTTTTTCCCCACTCCCATCGCTCCCATGGAGGGCACTCAGCAGTGAGCTGCCATGCGAGGGTTTTGCTGCGTGCCACCGCGATAACCCCCGGACATACTGGGATAACCTTCGGACACACTGCGTGTCGGAGAGGGCATCTGAGACGCCCTGTCAGCGGGCACCCTCTGCCTCCCAGCCAGGCTGGTGGGCGCAGGCAAATATGATCCTGCAGCACCCAAATCCTCAGGAGTGCTGCCAGTTATTTCAGTAAGAGAGCAGGAGCCGACCTGATGATTTTTATAGATGGAGTGAAATCAAAGCTCCTCTGCTGGCAACAGGAGTTGAAGCAGAACCTTTTTTTTTTTTTTTTGCAGCCAGATACAGAAAATCATGTTGGACTTATTTTATGGTTATCTTTCTCATCATGAGCTCACCAGTGTGTCGTCCCTATAGTATCCCGCTATACATAAGGCATGTGTATGGTAACAAACCCTTTCCTGAGCAGCAGGTCTCTCACACTGCAGCATCCTGGCCACGCCAGTAAGAAGATTAAACACCAGCTTGCTAACTATGGAGGGGGAGCAGGCATTGCGGCAGGGAAGACCACGCTCCCCCTCCAACTACCAAACCTTCCCAGGCACGGCCACAGAACAGATGGGATTATCAAGCTGCTGTTCGCACAGAACCACCCGGCCACGCTCACCCAGCAAAAGCAGGACAGGGCTGTGCTACCCCACGTAGTCAAAGGGAACTTTGCCACTGGTTGGACTGGAAAGGACGACACTCAAACCCGCGGAAAGTGAAGGAGAGGGGACGTTGGAGGACAGAACGCAGCCTCCTTGTACAGCTGTGCTGGGGGACACCAGCGAGTCCTTTCCTGCAAGTCTTGGGGCTCCCCCGGGCAGGAACTGGGCACCCAAACACTGATTTATGGGAGATCAGGGCCCTGCTTTAAAGAGCAGAGAGACACCAAACAGCCAGATTGCTTCAAAGAGAAGCAGAGGGGTGGGATATGCTGATGATAATATTTTTGCTCTTGCTGTCTCCATTAATTACTCTTTGTTCCATAAAGCAGGGATATTATCACAGCTTCCTTTATCTTCCGTTTCTAATCTCTGTTGAGAAATTCAGGAAGGCAGAAAAGCTAGTTATTTTAACAACTAGGGCACTGACTTTCACTGTTTTCCCCCCTCGGTGCACGTCCCTCTCAGAACAATCCCCCATGGAAGGAGATACTGGAGGAAACTCTGGACCCACCATACAAAAGCAGCGAAACCGGACAGTCAAACTGTGCCTTCTGGCCTTAAAATCTCTTTCTTGGTTCATATCTTCTGCGCGTTTGTATTACACACGTCCGCACAGAAGACAAGTCTTCCCCGAAAGCTTTCATAACAGAGTTGAAAACTAAATTTCAGGAGTGTTTTGGGGTTTGTTCCCACACAAAACAGAGGTACCCTACTGCTAAAGAGTGGGTTTCACTCATCCTTCTCAAATGGCACTCTGCATCACTAGACATCTAGAAATGATAGAAACATTTTCTAGGTAAAAACAACTACTTTTTCCACGGTGGAGAGTCCATAAAACTGCGTGGAGCATCAGCTATTAGGGGCTCATTGAATAATTCATCCCTCATTGCAAGCCCATAATGTCTTTTCTCAGCCTTTTGTGGGCCTGTTTTCTCTTCTTTTCTCCTTGAATTATAAAAAGGTTGCCTTCTTTTGTTCACATCAAGCTGCTGCTAGCTGAAGCTTTGTCTGTGCAAAGCCAAAGTGTGAGTTTCAATGGACTCCCCCCTCTTTGTTTTCCAAGTTCATCTCCAAGTGTAGATTGTGTATAGAAGGCCTTCTTTGTAAAAGCTGGAAAAGTTGTACAAATGTTTGACCAGCTCATTTGGTACTTTTGTCTCGCCTTCTCCAGTGCCTGTGCATGTGCTGGGCAGCCAGTTCCACACACAGGCCGCCCAGCCAGGCCCTCGCCTGCCCCTCTGCCCCGACCCAGCCGGGGAGCTGGGCACAACGCAGCCCCCCCCAGAGCAGTCCTTCGCCTCTGCCTTGTTCAGGTTGCAACCTCCTTGCAGCCCCTGGCCAACCACCAACACAAGCTTTTCCCAGCAGCTTTAAGAGAAGAAATGAAACGTGCAGTTCCCTGCCCACAGCTGCAGGGACTTGAGGTTCCGCAGCCTTCGGCTACAACCGTCCCTTCTACGCAGCTGCGGCCTTTGGCTCGGCCTGGGCTGGGAAAGCAGCCCCTGCGCGGCTATAGCGGGGGGCCCTGCGGCTGGCACCAGCCCTCCCTGCTCCCTGGCCCTCGTCCCCACCATTGAAAGACAAGCCAGTGCTGACCCCCATCCCTGTCCCCACCTTCACGCCATTTCCGCACTCCGCAGAATCGTACTGGAGGGGGAATGGGATGGGATGTGGCAGCTGCTCCACCGGGGCTGGCCCCTGGCCGTACGCTGGCCCCACGGCGAGCTCCGAGAGAAGCTGAGCAATATCCACCTGGCTGGCCCCAGGGCTCCGCGGAGAGCAGGGGGAAATGGGACTGTACCTCTTTCACTGAGGATGCCGTCGATGCTGTGCTTGGCCTTCTTGTCACCTTCCTCCACCTCCTTCCTTTCCAGCTCGGCCTCCTCTTCCTCGCCTTTCCCAAACTTGCTCCGCAGGATACGGCTGATGGAGCTCACTTCGGGGGGAGCGCAGAGCTGTGACTGGGCTTGTCCCCAGCAGCCCCCCTGCTCTGGCTGGGTGGGGGAGCTGAGCCCCGCACCAGTGCCGTTGTCCCGTGTACCCCCTCGGCTGCTACCCAGCGGGGCTTCTGGGGGGGGTGGCTGCCCAATCCCCTCCCCGCAGGGGTTTCCACGGGACACTGTCCCGCACTCCAGCACCAGCTCAGTGGCTCCACAAGAACTTGTTTTCCCGAGCCCGGGCAGTGGGTGATGACAAAAGCCCACAGACACCCCCCACAAATACCGCACCGGCTCCGTGTGCCTCCCCCCCCCCCCGCCAATTCCCCTCAAACAACTCCCCAGGACAGGGAGCTGCTCCCCAGCTCTGGGTCGCTGGTAAACCCCGAGCCCTCCTGCGGCAGCAGCCCGGCGGGAAAGCAGGAGGAGGAGGAAAGGAGGGGGATGTAGCTGGGGTTTAATTGAAAACATCCCCGCTGAGCGCAGAAATCCTCCCGGGACACGTCTGCCGGTACCGGCATGCTAACACCGACCGCTTCACAGGCACCCGCCCAGCCCGGGGCTCCGCTTCCCGCCAGGAACGGGACTCACCCTCCCGATACCGACCCTCTGGGATGTATTCGAGCCCCCTCCGCCTCACCCCGGTGCCCAGTGTTGTTCCCGTACCTGACGGCACCGTGTTGCGGTCGCACACGCCGTCCTTCAGCAGCTTGTCCCGGATCTCCCAGCTGAACATGCCGGCGTTTTCCCGCTTGTATTCCTCGATTTTCTTCTCAACATCCGGCGTCGTCACCTGCTTCAGTAAAGACAAGGCGAGCGGGCACAGTCTGGAGGGCCGGGAGCCCGGGATGCCGCCGCCGGGACCCTCGGTGCGGCCGGAGCCTTCCCACCGCCACCGCCGCCCCGAGAGCTGACACGGGCCCCACCGAGCAACCCGGGGATAAAAGACCCCGAGGACGGGCAGGGGAAAAATCAGAGGGGACTTAATAGGTAACAATGGGCCCCTGTAAAACAAGAACGGTCCAGATTAAACGAAACTGGGAAGGTGGGATCGAGCCCTCGGGAAGGAAAACCCCGAATGAGGCAGCACCAGCTGCCGAGAAGAAAATCCCGGGGAAATTCTGTGTCCCAGTTAGAGGAGGGTTCCATGTCAGCGGAGCTCTAAGGCAGGAAAGTTTTAGCTGAACAAAGTTTGCAGCGCCGAATAAAAAGTAATGTAACAAAAACTGAGAGGTCCGAATATCAGGAGTTTCCTTTGATGGCCTCATCATTTTAAAATAAAGCCGAATTCAATCAAAACAAAAGTCCCCCGGCTGGGAACAGCCTTTCGTTCGGGTAACACGCTTATAAAAAATATTTCTAGTCCTCACACCGACAGGGAAAAGTTCAGGCATTGCTACTTTAGAAGCAACAAAAGGGGTAAAAGAAATCTAGCAGCAACTTTCCGCAGAAACTCGACGCTTTACTTCACTTTTGTGGGAATAAAAAGCTGGAAGAGGTGGCTGATCTTGAGACAACAATCCGCATTTATCTGCATTATTGTGAGCGCAAACTTTTTAGCGGCGTAGTTTATAAATACACGCAGCAGAAAAATAAAACAGAGCAGGAGAAGGAGCAGTGAGCGGACAGACAGACAGAAATACAAGTAAAACTTTTTTTTGCGCTTGAAAACGAAAGGAGCGAGGGCCCGATCCGGGCGCTGCCGTGCCAGTCCCGACACCCGACCGATCGCTTCCCCGGTCTGTCCTGCAGCGCCAAGCCCGCCTCGGCTACCAGGGGCTGGAGCGCGGGGCCCTCGGGGCTTCGGACAGCGAAACGTTTGGAAAACGACCCCTTTCTCTCTCCTTTCGTTTGAGAAGTTATTTTTTTAAAATAGCGGATTTTTAATTTAAAAAAACCAAAACAAAACAAACCAACTCAACAACCAACCAAATCATAACTGCCACGAATTCATTCCAACAAATTTTTAAAGCCTCAGAAAGTTTCAGAGCAACAGGCGGGGACGCGGCCAGCGGTGCAATGTCTGCGCCCACCCCCGGCCCCTACACGGTCCCCCCCCAGTCCTCCCGGGGTGCTGCCCCGGGAATACTCTGCCCCTGCAGAGCCCGGTGCCGGCCACCCTGGGCTGAGTCCCATCTGGATCTCGCTCCCCGCCGCCACCACGGCCGGGGTTTGCCCGGCTCACCTTGGGTTTGCTGCCGCCGATGGCCCCCGGTCGGATGGAGCCCGTCTCCTGGTACCTGCAGAGAATTTTGGAGACGCAGCCGTGGGACACTCGCAGCTGGCGAGAGATGACACAGGGCCTTATGCCATGGTGGGCCATCTCCACTATCTTGTGTCGGATATGGTTGGGTAAAGGCCTGCCATTGATAAACACTCCTCCGAGCTGATTGACTCTGCCCTGGCCTAGAGGAGTAGAGACTAGAAAAGGAGGGGAGGGGAGGCAGGAGGGGGAAATGCCGTTAACGTCTCTTTCGGATCCTGCTGGGTCTTTTTTTGTTGTTGTTGTTACTGTTTGGTTTTGATTTTTTTTCCTCTCTCATTGCTTTTCTGTAAGGCGACTCGCCGCCACCCGCCCCCGCCCACCCCACAGCGCTCCCGGCTCCCGCCGGTCCCTGCCGAGCTCCGCGCTGCAGCCCCGGCGGGCGGGGGGAAAGCGGTGGGGAGGCTTCACCTGTTGCACTCGCACCGGAGCCGGGGTTCAGGGCTCGCCCGACTCCAGCAGAGAAGGAGCGAACCGGTGCGGGAAACCCGCGGTCCCGCCGGGCGGCTCGGGGGCCGGCCGGACCCATCCTCTCCCCGGGGCAGGGGCCTGCGGGACTCCCCGGCGCAGCGGGGCTCTCGTAGGAAGAGCCACCGCTTGTAGCGGCCCGGGACGCTAAAGTTTCTTTCGATTTCGTTTAGTTCGCCTTTCCCCCCCCCCCTAACTTTTTCCCGAACTTCGGGCTCCCCAAATCACTGCCCTTCACTCTCATGAAGAGAGGATTCGGGGCCCGCTGCGCTACTGTCCTCCCGGCCGGTTGTCCCCGCTCTCTCGGGCCGGAGGGGACGGCCCGTTCCCAGGGTGCGAGGCCCGTGCAGCCGACCTGCAGCCGAGCCTTCCCCGCGCCGGCCCCAGCCCTGCCGGTCCCGGGACAGGGAGCCCCGCCGGCTCTGACAGCCTCAGGGATGGCCGGTTCTCGGCGGGCCCGGGCTTGCGTTGTCCCGTCCCACCGACACGGAGCGATTCTCTCTTTCCCGATAGGAAGCAGCTCGGGCTCGGTCTTACCTTCCAGCGGGAACCCGCTGCGGGGGTAGTTCTGCCCGGCCCCTGGTCGCATCATCCTGGGGACAGCTCCAGCCAGAGTTGTCATCGCGGCGGCCCGGCGCGGTTATATCCAGGTGAGGGCTGATCTAGGAGAGATCCGCGCTGTCAGCCGGTCCCACCGAATCAGGAGCGGTCCCGGGAGGGCAATGACTCCATAGCATCTTCAATCGGTTTTCATAGCTTAGAAAGAGCTGGAATGTCAGTAACTTTGTTAATTCTA